>PVJC01001260.1:0-97478 GCA_004026665.1 Murina feae
CAATGCCCCGCAAAGGGCCTGGACAGCTGCCAATCAGGCCACCGACCCCCTGCCACCTCTTTCCCACTCCCCCAGGCCCCGCAAAGGGTCTGGGAAGCCCACCAAGCAGGCTGCCGACCCCCTGCCGCCTCTTTCCTGCTTCGCGGTGCCCTCCAACCCTGCCACCTCTTTCCCACTCACGGGTCCTGGGTCCTGCGCTGTTCCACCCTGCAGTCGCTCTGTGCACTCGGGAGATCCCTCAGCCTGGCCTGTGCCCTCTCGCAGTCTGGGACCCCTCGGGGGATGACCTCCTGCTGGCGTGCCTGACCAGCCTGGGTGAGGGGCTTTAAAGCTGCCCACAGCTCCCATTGACCCACCGTCCCAGCAAGGCTGGCTGGACGCAGGTTGCTGGGGTTTATCTCCTATAATTGTTGCTGTTCCTTTAAGCCTGGGGTTTATCTTCTATAATTGATACACTGTTCCTTTAAGCCAGCTAACGAACCCTCCTCTCTGCCTCACCTCGCAGAGTCTATAATGACACAACGTTACTTAGTGGTGAGGCCCCGGCTGCTCTTTTCTTCAGCTCCGGAGGATTCTATGATTGTTATATTGTTTCAAACCTGTGTTTCGCTAGAGCCAGTTTAAGCAGAGTGGGCGCAGCTTCACTTTTGCTCCTGCCACAGTGGAAGCTGCCCTTTACTCAGGTCCGGGAGTGGCGGCCTCCATGTTGGCTGGGCTAATTTGCGTACAGCCGCTCTGATTGGCTGGTGGGCGTGGCTTACCCTGTCTCGGAGAAACGGTTAATTTTACTATTTCACTTTTATTAGTTTAGATAGTATTCCATTGTGTATGAACCAGTTTACTAATCCACTCATCTTCTGATGGGCACTTAGGCTGTTTCCAAATCTTAGCTATGTAAATTGTGCTGCTATGAGCATAGGGGTGCATGTATTCTTTCTTATTGATGTTTCTCGTTTCTTGGGATATATTCCTAGAAGTGGGATTACTGGGTCAAATGGAAGTTCCATTTTTAATTTTTTGAGGAAACTCCATATTGTTTACAAATGAAGACACTACTAATAAAGAGAATTACAGGCCAATATCCTCAAACTTCTTTTGATGATCTTAGAACGTGTCTCATCATTCTTCAGTGGGACCAGCCACAGACACATTTCATTTCTTCCTCCACAATTTATGTTTTAGATCTGTGGTGTCATGTTTTTAAAAAAAATTTTTGCAGTTATTTTATCTGTTCGCTCTTTGCTCATGTAGCTTTCTGTCAACATCACAACAAATTCTCTATCCTGCATATGTTCTGTTGAGATACCTGGTAGAACTTCTGTTTTCAGGTTAAATGTGAATCAATAGAAATATTGAAATAAAAGTATCTTATTATCTTTTAAAAAAGAGTTAAATTTTTATTCTAAACGTTTACTATGTCATAAATCTAGCACATACTTTGAAAAATCACAAAAGGAAAGTGCTACATGATATCAACCTTAAATTTACTTTGAAAACTAAAGTTCAATTTACCTCATAATTTCATGTGAAATTTTTATATTTGGATGCATGATGAATTTAACTTATTGCTATTCATGAAAACTTTTGTAATCCCCCGAACAAATTCTTGGTAGAGAAGAACTAACTAAATACAGAATTTCTTTGTAAAATAAGTAAAAAATAAACAGAAAATGTCAAATAAAGACATTTGTTTGAAAACCTTTTAATTTGGAAGTGAATATTAATTTATTATGAAATTCTCTAAAACAATATTCCCTCTTTATTTGAAATAGTTTGAAGAATATAAATTGATGGGGGAGTCACTTGTTAAGAAATTTCATTTCTTGCCCTAACCAGTTTGGATAGAGCGTCGGCCTGTGGACTGAAGGGTCCCGGGTTTGATTCCGGTCAAGGGCATGTACCTTGGTTGCAGGCACGTCCCCAGTGGTGGCCGGTGTGCAAGAGGCAGCTGATCGATGTTTCTCTCTCATCGATGTTTCTGACTCTCTATCCCTCTCCCTTCCTCTCTGTAAAAAAAAAATATATATATAATAATAATAATAAAATATATTTAAAAAAAGAAATTTCATTTCTTGAAAATGTTATTTACAACAAATATTGCAACTTAATTCTATGAATAAAGAAATTTGCAGAACTGTTAAACAGAGCAAAGTAAAAGAGAAAAATACTTCAAGTATAGCAGTGGAAAAATGAAGACTGACTCGGAGTTGTCATGAAACAATGTTTCTTGAAGTATTTCACTAGCATATGATTAGAACACTAACGGGCGGTAAAATAACACTGTAAGTTAGAAATAATAAAAATGCATGAAGTGTTATTATAATTTAAAAAAAGATTCTTGGATCTTATTAATGTCAAAGAAACTATTGGTACCCATTTACACATGCTTGTAAAAAAACCATTTCCCAAAACCAGAAGCAACAAACAAACAAACTGTGATTGATTTCATAGAAAGCACAGGTCTGCTTGTGAAAACGACAGAAACATTAAGGGTGAAGGACCCACTTCTAGCATGGCCTGCGGGTGCATGGTCACATTAAAGTGCTTTCAGATAATAATTACAAACATTGGATTAAACTTTCAGATACTCTTTAAAGTGTACAAAAGGAGACCAAAGCTGTAGAAAGAGTGCATCTCAAAAACAACAACAGCAGAAAATACAAGAATTATGAGATTGTTTCTTTCTTTTAGGAATTTGCTAGAAAGTATAGAGTCACATGGGTCCACCAGCAGCAAATAACTAGGAAACAATGGTATGTATACATTTATAAATACCCAATATTATTTGATTGACTACCCTTTATTTTTCTATATGTATCTAATTTGATTTGTACATTTGATAAGGCAATCCACATTAAATGTTTCTTGGGACTAGTTTGATAAGTAAATAAATACATTTGGAGCATCCTGAGTCTCTCAAAAGAACTAATAAAATGAGTCTATTGGCATTAAAAGAAGGTAGAGGTTATGCCCTGGGACTCATGCTTGTTAGTAGTAAGAATACTCATTGCATCTCATTAAAATGACAGCTTTTCTGGCCTTTCAGTAGTCCAGTAAATAAACCCTCATCAGTATCTCAAACTGAAATAGCTCTCTAACTCGACTCGCCACCCTCTTTCATCTGAGTCACCCATATCTTACACCATCCACAATGGGTTTTCTCTACTAAGTAACATAACTATGTTATTTTCAAACTATTCATCGATCAACTTGGTCATCTGCTACCCACACTTTTTTTTTCAAATATTGTATCCAATACATCACCCTTGGGCATTTCTATTTTTACATCTATTTGTTCTTATTTATTTTAATTTAACAATGAACTATGCATATATTTAGCGCCTTAACCTTGAGTATTTATTTCTAAAATATCAGGTTTCAGGCCAAATATATGGTGACAGAATATGATCTGACTTTGAGTGGTGGGCACACATGCAATATGCAGATCATGTATCAGAAATGTACATTTGAAACCCATATAATATCATTAAGCAATGTCACCCCAATAAATTTAAGAAAAAGTTAGGTAAGATACCAGGTTTCTTGCTTTGAAATGTTTTAATACTTTAGATTAAACTCTTCCCATGGTTGCCTAATGCCTATATACACAACAAGAAGATTAATTCTTCCTCTGCTGTCTATATTAAAGAATTAATATTCTCAAAGGCAAACTCAATTCCCACCTGCTCTGTCACCCTTTACCAAAATTCATTTGTCACAGTAATAACACTATTGAATGTATTCTCTTTATTATATAGTTGATTACTTAATTACATGTGGATTTAGTCTTTTTACTTAACTTAATCATCATTCTCTCAACTCTCTAGCTTGGTGGAAACTGCTAAACAAAATTCTTTGAGATAACCTTTTCTTACATTTACATATCCTCTCAGTGACTAGTAAAATGCTCTATGTCTAGAGGGTGCCTAGCAAATATTATCTGTATGGACACAGTTCTTACAGATTTCAACTAACAACATTTGACAACTTAGCTCATTTTGTTCGAGCATTCTTTAATTGTACTGATTTGGATGGACTGTCAAATGAGTATTTTGAAAGAAATTTCTTTTGAAAATTGAAGTTATCAAATGAAAAGCTACAGCAAGTCTTCCAAATGTGCTTTAGGAGAAAAAATTGCATATGGTTCTAACAGTAACAAAATCCAATTCCATACAATTTTGTGGGCCTAACAGATCAGAGTTTTATCACAAATATATTAGTTAGCTAACAAATTCATTTCAGTGTGATTAACTTCTGGATCACAGCAAACCTTTTCATGAAATTATGGTTTAGAATGACCACTTAGCTTGTAAATCAATTAATTTGGTTTGCTATATAGAAAATCCATTGTGTAAAAGATATGAAAGCCACTTGTAAAACAACATATAATTCAAAGGAAATGGATATGTGAATTTGTGTTGACTTTGTAAATTGACTAACAACTTATTTTGTGACATATGTCAGAAAAAATATTTTATGTAACCCATAAAAGAGGGTTTAAAATCTCAAATCTCATTTTCTGCAGCGGCTAATAATCAAAGGTATATTAAACAATCTTCCTTGAATTCTTTTTTCAATCCTTTAAATATATATTTTTTAATTGTGAAAGAGCCATTTGAAATATTTTTAACAAACCTGTGTTCTTAATATGTAGAATATTTGTGCTAACTGCATCACATGACTTTCAGGAAGTGGTAGTAAAATTCAGACATTGTGAAATCTGTGCAACACTGGGCAAGACAAGGAAAACTTTGAACTGAATGTTTACAAGGTTTTTTTATAGCGACCATTTTCTTTAGTTTCACTTATAGAATTTCATTTGAGTTAGTTAATTAGACTAAAGGTTTCAATTTCTGAGACTGTCGAAGAAAAGCAATCCTAAAAAATTCTCCTGACAGAAAACAACTCAAAGCATTTGACTTCATGTGTAGCTTTTAAACTAATTCCAAATCAATGATAAATATAGAATGTGAATTGCTGATTTTCTAACATAGCATTCTATTTCACTGTAAAAATACACATGTTGCCCACCAGCTAATATATACCTTGAACGTAAATCTTCCCCCCATCGCTATGATTTTTTTCTTTTTCCATTAGTGTTAATGTTTTCCGTTATAACTTGGGTGCTATGAAGTGATTCTCTCATTGTACCCAAGTTGTAATATGTTTTTATAAGAATGATGTGACAAAGAGAAAGTACTTCAACCCATTTTAATGTCAAAGGATAAATGCATTTTAGTGTTGTGTTTTTATTCCCCTCACTACAAACCTTGCCAAACAGCAAGAATCAGGAAGAGCTAGAGGTAAATAACAAATAATTAGTGAGGGTTTATCTTGTGCCTAATAATCTCTTAAATTTTATAATGAAAAAGTACAGTAAATGTTTACTTACATTGTTCCCAAAGGTACTAAATAACATATCCCCATTTGACTTGATATATTTTCTGGTATGTTCCCAATAGTATCAAATATTTGAAAGGACTATACCCCATACTAGCATAAAATCTGAGAACTACACACAGATTTGGGCAAAAATACAATGCTTGTTGTCATGGAGTGAATGATATTTATTTTTTTAATTAATTAAATCTTAAATAATAAATCTTATCAGTACATAACTGCCATTTCTTATTCCATTTACTAAATACTATTTAAATTGAGGGGTTCTGAATTTTGTCCTGACTCAAAAAATTTGGACAAAGAATATCTGCATGTGCTAGAAATAAATCTAGATATATCACATGAAAATCAGAAACTTTCCTATGAGAATGATAGTGGTTTTAATAGTATTACAGTATATCATTTAAGACAAATGTTTAGAGTAATTTAGATTTACAGCATAATTATGAGGAAGGTACGGAGACTTCACACACTTAGTGACCCCTTCCATGCATAGCACCCCCGTTATTAAATTTCTCCCAACTGAAGGAAACATTTATTACAATTGATGAAGTTACATTGAAACATCATAATTATTCAAAGTATTTAGTTCGCATTAGGGTTCACTCTTGGCATACATTCTATGGGTCTCAACAAATATGTGACATGTATCCATCACTGTAGGATCACAGAGTATTGTCACTGCCCTAAAAATCCTGTTTGCTTTGCCTAGTCATCCTTCTCAATGCCTTTCGCCACCCACTGGTAACTGCTGATCTTTTTACTGTCTCCATAGTTTTGCCCTTTTCAGAAGGACAGATAGTGGAATCATTCAGTGGGTAGCCTTTTCAGATTGGCGTCTTTCACTTAGTAGTACACATTTAACTTTCTTTCATGCGTTAGTGTTTGTTTTTATGTGCAATCTTCAAGGGAGGTTAACTTTTCTCATTGAAAATTTAAAAAGAATAAAATAGAACAATCCACAAATATGCATTCATAAGTTCTGATGATGTAGACAAAGGCGATAATAGTGATGGAAAATTTTGCTAAACTTAACTTTGCCCTTTGAGTCATGGGCTCTCCTTTGCTCGGGGCAAAGGACACACTCCCTGAGCAAGAGGGAATTCTCTAGCAGATGGCTTTGGACTTCACCTGCTTGGTCATGGCTCTGAGGCCTCCAGCCTGCTGGCTTTGGCCTGGAACTGGAAAGTCAATTCTCCCTGGTCTGCGACTTGTCAACCCACACTAGCCAGTTTCCTAATCGCATGAGTCAAGTTTTAATAACAAGTATGTTTCTCTTTATAGTCACATCCTATTAGTTCTTTTCACTGAAGAATACTAATGCACCTGTTCTCTCATTCATATATACTCAAAACCTGGGGCCTGTATATATATTTATGTGTATATGTGTATATATGTTTATGTGTGTGTATATATGAAGGAAGAGACAGCAATAAAGATGGAGATAGAGAGATGTTCAAACAACCCAGCCTCTAGCGGGCAAGGGGGGTTCCAGGCTTTTTCCATGTGATAATGCTTTGTCACCTACACACACTAGGAACTGGTAAATTTTCACAAAGAATCTTGATAGTACCAGGCATAAACCATTCCATTCCCAGGAGGCAGTTACGTAAGCTATAGTAAGGACATGGAATGAAAGCTCACAGTGTCTCTTTGTTTTGGTTTCCCACATTATGTCATGAGAAAGTCTTTCGAGCATACCACGTTTTGATATCTCTGATGGTGAATAGAGGAGCCAGCCCCTTAGTGATGCAAATGAGACTGAAAAAGTCGTAATTAGATGTCAGGACAGTCAGTCATGTTAGGATAAATGAGGGGGGGTTATCTCGTGGGGGAGAAGTAGTGTGCCTAGATGTGTCCATGGAAACACAACCTCTTTGTTCACCCTCCCTCAAATATAGGGTTTGGAATCTAAGGTCAGTGACCTTGGAACTGTATGGCTAAAGACTTCACGGGAAGACAACGAAGCAAGGGCCAGTGGTTGTATTTATTACCCCTGTTAGCTTTGGTAGGGGCAGAAAACACCCACCTTAGTTTAAAAAAGAATAACTTATGACTTGCATCTCAGCTTTTCTGATATCTCAAGAGTTCCAATTGGCCAAAGAAACCGACATTAATAGAAACTTTGGCAAATTGTTTTTTTTTTTCATAATATTGGCTAAAATTCCCTTAAAACATTATGTTTATCCTTACCTCTAAAAACAAAACTTGTGATTTTAAGAGATTAAATAACTTGTCCAAGGTAACTCAGCTTCTCAGTGGTCACACTTTCATTTCTAAAGAAGATGTATTCCCCATTCCAGGCCTTACTTATGTATGACTAGAGCACACTTACCACAAAGCAACCTCCTCTTTCTTCCCCTCCCTGTTGGAATATAAGTGCCACAGGACAGTGTTATGTATGTGTGTGTATAAATATATATACAAACACATGTACATATATATGTACATATATGAGAAATACTATTCAAGTTAACAAATAATTATCTGTATCTTTCTGTTTTCTAATCTGTCTCATTCATTTTCCACTGGTAAATTAATGAAACAAACATAATTATTATTTTAAACAAAATAATGTACTGTGTAAAGTCCATGGTTGATTCAGGCCTTTAATCTTTTCTCTGAGATCAGTCTTAGGCACAAGCCACTGAGCAGGCCAACCCTGAAAGGAATGTCATTTACTCTTGTCAACATTTACTCCTTAAGCATGTAAATATTTCATTTGTGATTTTATTGATATTAGAATACTTGATATTTCTTCTTGGTGTTCCAAATGAAGTCAATGACCTGTGATATTTGCTGCTAGAAAGATAACAATAAAATTAATTAATTAAACTAA
Organism: Murina feae; assembly: GCA_004026665.1. Classification (NCBI taxonomy): domain Eukaryota; kingdom Metazoa; phylum Chordata; class Mammalia; order Chiroptera; family Vespertilionidae; genus Murina; species Murina feae. Next base: position 8,240 of record PVJC01001260.1, read on the forward strand.
TGATAGCTTGAGTCCCTACAGTATTTTTCCTTTTAATCCACTATTAGAAACTTTTTTTTCCTGTAAGTTCATTCACTCACACGAGGCATCTTTAGCCCAATACCACAGCAATTTTATCTGTGCGCAAGAACTATGTGTTGGTTTAAGAACATTATTAAACCTGGGTTCTATGTTTAAATGTCAACCTTGAAATGTATTGCACTTCAAAAAATCAATAGTGTTTCAATTTCCTTTCGGTAAATACATCTTTTATTACAAGAAAAATAAGAAACTGTCAGATGAGCTATTCTCATGTGGTCATAATATAGTATTTCTTCTAATTTATGGAGAGCCTTTATAAAATACATTGTCTGTTGGTCATTGTCATTATTTTGGATTTGTGTATTGGTGTTTCCAAGTTCTTGAAAATCAAGCAATTCAAATATTTTTTCTTAATTATTAGATTGTTGGCCCTGTGTCTATTTGTCGGCTTATTTATTTAGTATTTATAGATTTTGGTCAGGCCATACAAGTCTTATATTCCAAACCAAAGTGATATGTTAAATACGTTTGTAATAGTTTATTTTCTAATTATTTTATCACTTGGAAACACATGAATTATTGTTTTCCTTTTTTGTTGTGCAGCATGTGTGTGTTTATGCTGGGGGGAGGGCAGGGATAACCTCTCAGACATCCAGCGAGTTGTGTTTTGTTTTGTTTTTTTCTTTTTAGTTAAATAAAACCGTTGTCTGACTTCAGTCTTTTCCAACAACAAAGAAATGTCAGTCCATGGCTCAAGAGGGAAACAGTTCAGGGAATTGTTTCTTTTGATAAACCTGCAGTTGACTCTCATGGTCTATTTTGAAGAAATGGGTCAGATTGGTGAAATGTCATTTTTGTTGTTTGTCTTTTGCAGTTTGTAAGCTTGGAATGCTGCAGAAGTGTTAGAGACAAGAGCAAAGCTGGGTACAACTGAAGATTACCAATATCTTAACACAAGCCTGAAGCAGGATGGTAGAGCTCAAAACACCTTAAGTTCAGAGAAAAAGATATTGAGAAATGTGTATGCCAAGTTTTCAGCTGCAATATTTCTGTGAAATTATCCTACTAACTTAAACCATTTTCATTTGATGGTATACTTCTGTAGCTCCTGAAGTCATCTCAAAATCTGGAACACCTGTCTAAACAGCAGATGTATGCTACGTATTACCTATATTTCATGGATGTCAACACTTGGTTTCCACAAGAGATCCTTGGTTGCCTCTGAGGCTTTGTAGATGAAGCCGACTTTGTCAGTAACCCTGCCCCAAATACAAACACGTGTTGTTGTAACTATGCTATAGTCTGAGGAACACAATTAACCTACCTAAAATTAATTTTTAGAGTTTTTATTTTCATTCTCTAGCAAGTCTGTGTAACTACTATTACTACCATCTTCATTATGACTAATTATTTTATTTCTTGGGACTGTTCCAAGGTCTTTAGCTATAATATGTTATTTAATCTCCAGCAAAACGCTATGAGATATGAGTTATCATTATTCTCATTGTACAGATGAGGACATAAAGATAAAAATGCCAACTCACTTGCTCAAGTTGCAACAGCTAATAAGTGTAAAAGCAAGACTTGAGCTTAGGAATTCTGACTCCAGTGACAAAGCTGCTTGTAAATATGAACATAACTACACATTAATTGAAAAGTATATGTATTGGTCTTCTCGGGCTGCCATCACAAAACACCACCAACTGGGAGGCTTAGACAACAGAAGTGTGTTGGATGCTGGAAGTCTGAGACAAGGTGCTAGCACGGTCAGGGTCGGTTCCTGAGAGGTCTCTCCCCTCAGCTTGCAGGCAGCACCTTCTCCCTGATTCCTCATAGGCCTTTTCCTCTCTGTGCCCCTTTGGAGAGAAAAGTCTCTCATATCTTTTCTTCTTGTTGTAAGAACACCAGTTATATTGAACTTAGGCTCCAGCCTCCTAACTTTTTTTTAACTTTAATCACCCCTTTCAAGTCCCTACCTACAAATGCAGTTACACTCGATGTTAGGGATTCAACATGAGAGTTTCAGGGAACACAGTTTAGTCTATGACAAAAATAAATAAATAAAAATTCAATACCATTTAAAAAAAGGTTGCTTTAGAAATTTAAATATCAAATCACACTGATTGGTTCAAATTATTTTATTTTCAACCAGATAAAAATATCTCATGCTCCATTAATGAAAAAATCTTTTAAAATCCTTATTGTAGTAACCTTATTTTATATGCATATACTACTAATGGAACATAACAGAGAACCTAGAAATTTCCCCAAAATCATTATGCTAATTAATATTTGACATTGGAGATAAGAACATACAATGGAGTGAAGACAGTCTCTTCAATAAATGGTGCTGGGAAAATTGGACAGATACTTGCAAAAAAAATGAAACTAGACCACAAATCTTACATAATATACAAGAATAAACTCAAAATTGATAAAATACTTAAATGTAAGGAATGAAACCATCCTAGAAGAATATATAGACATTTCATGTAGCAGAATTTTCAGATACATTTCCTATGACCAGAGAAACAAAGGAAAAAAATAAATAAATGGTACTATAGAAAACTAAAAGGCTTCTGCACAGCAAAGGAAATTAGCATTAAAATGAAAAGGGAACCCACTGTATGGGAGAACATATTTGCCAATGATATACCTGATAATAGGTTAATCTCCAAAATATATAAAGTACTCATACAACTCAACAAAAGAAAGACAAACAATCCAATTAAAAAATGTACTATGGCCCTAGACAGTTTGCCTCAGTGGATAGAGCATCAGCCTGTGGACTGAAGGGTCCCAGGTTCAATTCCAGTCAAGGGCACATGCCCAGGTTGTGAGCAGCCAATCAATGATTCTCTCTCATCATTGATGTTTCTATCTCTCTCTCCCTCTCCCTTCCTCTCTCCCTTCCTTTCATTGATAAGAAATCAATGAAAATATCTTTAAAACAGTTTTTTTTTTAAAATAAATAAATAAATAAATAAATAAATAAATAAATAAATAAAGTATTCTGATTTATTTTTGTTAGGTTAGCAAAATATATCATAAGGGAAATGGCTTAGACAAGTTGAAATAATCTGTTCATATAAAATATATGTTTGTGGTCTTTAGAATTTATTGCTTTCATTTAAACTTGAACTTTTGCTTTGACTAACTCAAGTACATTTGATGCAGAGACAACTTAATCAACAATATGAAGCAAATACTGAGAAAAACTTCAGAAATTAATCATTCCATTAATCAAAAACTCTAAAATTGATCTATAGGTAAAAGTGGACTAGTGGAAAAATAAGAAAGAGCAAATTAATATAGAAATGGAGTATATTACATAAATTGATATTTAAAAAATGAACTACAGTCTGTTCTAAGTTCCTTCAGGGCAGGGATTCTCCAGAATTTTTTTCTTTAATATTCCCATTGCTTACCACAGTTCCTGGTTCATAAATGGTGACAAGTACTATTTTGCAGAATTATTGGTAAAATTTGATAGATAGTTCCCTAAAATAAAGAGATAGGTTCAAACTTTTATAGTTTTTCAGATAGAGACCTCCAAGTCACCATGCTATCTGGTCTGTGGATGGAACTCAAGGATGCTTTCATAGCATTAGCTGATACTCTAAATGATTGACCTCGTTATATTTTTTTACTTACAGTTAGGCTGTTTCCAATGATGTAGCCATTTGTTGGCAACTGCCGACTACAGACCGACATATTGAAAATATCCTCAGGACTGTGAAGTATGGAAACAAACCACGGTTGCCAGTTGAGTCATGTAGATGCCATGGAAAGATCAATTAATCATCTGACAGACCTGACTGAAATCAAAGCTTTAAGTCTGCACTCCCCAGATTACCATCTCTGCTTCCTGGAATCATCATTCCAAACAAGGCAACACATTTACCATCAAACTAGGCAGAAAGAAATTTGTTTATGGTGCACACACCACTGTATGCCAGTCATATGACCTGTCAGAAGTTGACTCTTAGTGTCTTCAGAAGAAAAGGAGACACTTCATGGGATGTGGCTTCTAACTGCCCCTGGCAGGTTTATTATATTGGACCCTTCATTCCCACCACCCCCTCTCTAGGCTATTAATGGGATTTCTCTGCTGCTGCCATATTTTCATTATTCCAAACGTATAAACTCACTCCAGCCACACTGAAGCCGTGTCTTATTGCTGCTATAACAAATTACCAACCACTTAGTGGCCTAAAACCATGCAAATTAATTCTCTTTGAGTTCTGGAAGTAAAACATTCTGGAAAAAAAAATCCTTAAGAGGTAAAACCAAGCTATCAACATGGCTAGTTTCTTGTGGCCCTTCAGGAAGAACCTGACCTTGTCTCTTTCATTCTCTAGAAGCTGCCAGCACTCCTTGACCTACTGGCTTATGGTTGCATCACTATAATCTCTGCTTCCATTGTCACATTGTCTTCACCTAATCTGCTAAGTAGCTCCCTCAGCCTCACTCTTGTAAGGATTCTGTGATGGTACCACTGGGTCCACTTGGATAATTCAGGGTAGTCTCCTCATCTCAAAAGTATTTACCTAATTTTCTCTGTGAAGTCCCTTTTGCCATATAAGATAACGTATTTATATGTTCTTGGGGCATGACATATTCGTAGGGCATGGGGCATTTTAAGAGAAACATTACTCTGTATACTACACCCATGGTTTTGACTCTTAAAAGTAACCTGTTTTATGTTTTTGGTGATGTTGAAGGTACCACCTATTTGCACTCTCTAAGTGATGTCGGTCAGATCTTCAGATCAACAATTATCAATACTTTCAGTTCAAGGGCATCACATATCCTCCAGACACTTTTCATTCTGGTAATGGTATTGCTATTATCACAAAAGCCACTCAACTATGTGCTGAAAATTGATCATTTAATGCTACCGGTGCATTCTACGAACCACAGTAATCCGGTATTGTGTGTTGGAACAGTCTCTTCAAACATTGACTCACAATATTTCTGACCTTTCTTCCCTTACTTGTTCCTGAACAAGTAAAGCTTTCGGTCATTAAATATGGCTGTCTTTAGAAAAGGATTTTCTCTTTTCTTTTTTTGAGCAACAAGTAGTAGGAAAGGGGTGGAAAATTATATTAACCTATTTGAAAATTCAGGACTCTTCTCTGACCATTCCTGACCGTGTCTCCCCACCTTCCACCCTCCAGTGGCAGACCAGGCTGGCCTGATTCACACATGCAGTCTAAGAGATACAAACTTAATTCTCATTCAACACTTGTACTCTCTTGTTGGACTGACATAATTCTGAATCATAAAGATAATGGATCTTTGGCTGAGTACACTGCTCACCAAATGTGGGCCAAAGAATGTAAGTAATCAGTTTCTGTGCATTTTATAAAAATGCCCTAGTCCTTGTTGCCCCTAATCCTTCTGGATGAAAGGTCTGAGTGTGAGTAGGAGATGGTTAGAAAAAAGGTGAGTTATGGCTGAAGTAACACATCAGTTTTTTGGAGAACAAAAATTATGGCACATGGAGAAAAAAGTACCTTCAACCCAGAGAGGTATAATTATGAGGAGAAATGTTAATAGTTATTTTCTTCCAGAAACACCCCTGGAGGCTTCCTCCAGAAACAGCAAGCTATGGCCCAATTTCCTGTTTCTCCCATGCAAATGCCGGAACCCTCCAGTGTCTGCCCCACCCCATTCCCATAGCTATCACTTACTAGTAGCTATTCCATGTATGGACAAAAATTATCGTTAGTGAACAGACAAACACAGGTTGCACTCACTGCCTTTAGGTAGTTTCCCACCCCCCCACCCCCCCAAAAAATGTATAAACTGAATGTGCTTATTCTAACTGCATTGGAAACTCTAAGGCTTTCTAGCCAGCCAGAGGCCATGTTGAAGGTACCGCCTATTTGCACTACCTAAGTGATGTAGGTCAGATTTGCAGATCAACAATTATCAATACTTTCAGTTCAGGGGCATCACATATTCCCCAGAACTGTACTTCTTGTGGGAAGCAAGGAATTAACTTGTCTCCATCCTGGAAACATGGTGATTGCATGTTAGTGGTGGTTCTGACAGACCTTCAATTGTTTAAGGAAACACCTAATAGATTATGTGGTCCTCAGCTCTCTGTAGAGATAATCTAAAATGTGGAGCTATACATGGTTATTTGTTATACTTAGCTGAATAGTGACCTCCAAAAAAGACATCCACATCCTAACCTCAGAACCTATGAAATGTTCTTTATTTGGGAAAAGGGTCTTTACAGATGCAATTTGGTTAAGAATATTTTGATGAGGAGATTATACTGGATTGTCCAGGTGGCCTTAGCTCCGATGACAAGTGTGTCTATAAGAGAAAAGCAGAGGGACAGACAGGGGTAAATAAAGCAAAGTGACCCCAGAGGCAGAGATTGAAGTGATTTAGCAACAAGGTAAGGAAAGTCCAGAACCACCAAAAGCTGGAAGAGGCAAGAAACAGATTCTTCTTTGGAGCCTGTAGAGAAAACACTATCGTACCAAACCATGATTTTTTTTTTTTTTTTTTTTTTTTAGATTTATGGCCTCTAAGATTGTAAAAGGATACATTTCTGTTGCGTTAGGTGACCAAATTTGTGGTAATTTATTATAGTGAGCATAGAAAACAAATACATTTGAGAAAGTTTTCCAGAAAGATGACATTAATTTTGTAGTTCTTATAGACAGTCATCTCAAAGAAGGGAGTAATTTAGTTACAAAAATATATAAAATCAGTACCTAACTTAGTCAACATAATCAATTACACAGCCCTGGCCCTCAGAGGCAGGTCATCCTCAATTCACTGGTGAAGGTTGTTATGAATGACAGAATGGCTCTAATTTACTCTCTGTGAACTAGGGCAGAGGCTGTACAATTGCTGATGCATCTTGCTTCTCTTGGAGTAATACCTTCTGCCAAGAGGAAAGTCAGTTCATAAACCTAAGAAGAAAGCCACTTGACTTTCTAAGGGGCACAATGGTTTGGTTTAGGCATTCAATTCTCAGATTTTATTTAGGGCTCTAGAGTACCTTGTTAAGGTCAATATGGCAAACTAACCCCATCATTCTGCTTGGAATATATATATATACACACACACACATATATATACATATACATATACATATACATATACATATACATATACATATACATATATCTATAGAGAGAGATATCTATATAGGTATATCTATATAGCTCTCTCTCTCTCTCTCTCTCTCTCTCTCTCTCTCTCTATATATATATATATATATATATATATAGGCTAATATGCAAAGTGTCCTCTCGGGAGTTCGACTGGAAGACTGAGAGTTTGATTGCTCACTATGACCTGTGCTGACCACCAGGGGGCAGTGTGAAACAAAGAAAGACCATAGCCAGCAGCCGGATGAAGGCCCCAATTGTCCCTAATCACCAGCCAGGCCTAGGGACCCTACCCGTGCACAAATTTTATGCACCTGGCCTCTAGTTTTGTTGATAATAGTCTTAATAAGTACTGACTAGATATATTAGTATTGAGCATATTTGATTCCAGTCTCTGTTGTTCAGATTTATCAGAGTGACCTACCTTAATGGTCTATCTATGTGAAAGACATGGAAGACAAGATGATGTAGCAACACAGAGTGGATATTAGTGGGAGATATTTCTTCAAGGGTCTCTCCTGTCTCTAAACATTTTACAGAGACATTGACTGTCTTTTATTCTAATAACTAGAGGCCCAGTGCATGAAATTTGTGCTCAGGGGAGTGTGTCCCTTAGCCAGCCTGCACCCTGTACCCTGCAGCCTCAGCCCAGCCTGATCCCGGTGGGATCAGGCCTAATTGGGCAGTCGTACATCTCTCTCACAATCCAGGACTGCTAGCTCCCAACTGCTTGCCTTCCTGCCAGCTTGATCACCCCCTAACCATTCCCCTGCTAGCCTGATTGACACATAACTGCTTCCCTGTCGGCCTGATTACCCCCAACTGCCCTCCCCTGCAGGCCTGGTTGCCCACAACTTCCCTCCCTTTCAGGCCTGATCTCTTCTAACTGCCTCCCTCCCCCACTGGCCTGATTGCCCACAACTTCCTTCCCCTGCCAGCCATCTTGTGTCCACGTGGGGGCAACCATCTTGTGTGTTGGAATGATGGTTAATTTGCATATTACTCTTTTATTAGATAGGATTTTTTTCAAGAGTATTAATAAAAATAATAATGCCCTAACTGGTTTGGCTCAGTGGATAGGGTGTCAGCCTGTGAACTGAAAGATCCCAGGTTCAATTCCAGTCAAGGGCATGTACTTTGGTTGCGGGCACATGCCGAGTGGGAGGTGTGCAGGAGGCAGCTGATCGAAGTTTCTCTCTCATCAATGTTTCTGATTCTCTATGCCTCTCCCTTCCTCTTTGTAACAAATCAATAAAAAATATATTTAAAAAAATAATAATAATCTTAAGAGTTAGAGATGGTATTTCCCTCCAGAATAGAGAGCAGATTTTTTTTTTCCTATCTAGTACAATAAAGTCTCTCTATGGGCTAGGGTTGACAACCATCATAAAATATTCAGGTTCCTTAGGCTGGGAGTCCTTTCTTGCACTGTATTTCCCTGCTTGTGCAAGTATCATCTGGCCCTCTTTTCATTGTTTTGTTGGGATTGTGATTCAGGAAACTGGAGCAAATACTACTATTGTGAGTGGAAGAAGGGAGGTGTCAATCACAAAGGGATTCCTGACTGTTATTACAATGATTTTAGAAATTATGACCCAAGAATTTTCAAAGCTATATTAAATCAAATCAACTGTCATTTAAATATATGTAAAATTATAAGAAGGATATTAATGTATCATAAACTAGAATAATAAATACATTAGTTGAATTCAGTTAAGTAGTATAGCTACAGGAAGTTTTAGTCTTGGGTAATGAAACTTGAATTATGATGGTATTGACTATTAAACTACACTTTTGGACTCAAAATCTTCTATTTTTGTAGACACAGTAGATGAAGGCTTAACATACCAGTTTGAGCTTGGGAAAACTGGCTTAAATTTCTGGCAATGATGCAAATATTCTGAGATGCTATCATCAGAATTTGCTTGGGACTTCTATTAGTTTCATATTACTTTTGTAACATCACAAAGTTAACCACTTAACGAGCACAAATTTATTGTCATAATTTGGCAGGTTATAACTCCTACACCAGTTTAACAAAGCTCAAATAAAAGTATTAATTGAGACTACATTTCTTTCTGGAGACTTTAAAGGAGACTCAGTTTTCAAATGCCTTCAGGTTTTTGGCAGAAGTCTGATTTTGGTGATCTTCAGACTGGTTATCAGTTAAGGTTCATTCCCAACTTCTACAAGCTACCCACATTCTTCCGGTTCACATTTTCCTTCTTCTAGCTTCAAAGTCTGCTTTAGTGCTTTGAGTCCTTTTCATGTCACATCTTTCTTCCCTTCTCCCATTGTCATATTTCTCAAGGCCAGGCCAAAAAAGACTCTTCCTTTTAAAAATATATGTGATTATATTGAACTAAAGTAGAAAATCCAGGACTATCTCTCCACTCCAGGCCCATATCCTTCATTCCTCTGCAAAATCACTTTGCCACCTTCAGTTTCTAGAGATTAGGGTGTGACCATGGAAGGAGGGTGGTTTATTCTACTTAACTGAGGTGGGTTAGTGTATTTTACCCACAGGAATATTTAGAATTTAGTGTAGAAATAATTAAATAAACACACAAAAACTGCTTTTATATTAAGGAATATCTCCTGTGCATATTTGGTATTAAGAGCATTGTAAAATGCTTGAGAGAATTTGGCTTAATTGAGTAACAGTTCTTCCCCAAATATTTTATGATAATATAATATGTGTAATTATTATTATCAGTTGAAATTTTACTCAGGTTATAAACTTCACTAGAACACTTGAACTTAAGAGTAAAGACATTTATAAGTTTAATTTATCAGATTCGTAAGCATTATTTAAGTACTTGAGAAGATTTATTGGAGTACTTAATAAGAAAAACAAATGTTAAATATGTAAATGCAGTTTAAGATTTTACTGAATTATTCTAAGTTTGTAGATTAGAATGGATATTAATCAAGGATCATTTAAAGTAATTGTTATATTTTGCTAGTTTTATAAATAGAGGAGTAATATTTATAAGGTGTAAATAAACATTAAGAAAAATATGGAGCCCTGGCCAGTGTTGCTCAGATGGTTGGAGTAACGTCCCATAAGCCTATAGGTCACAGGTTGCATTCCTGGTCAGGCACATACCCAGGTTGTGGGCTCCATCCCTGATCAGGGCACATGCCAGAGGCAATAGATCAATGTTTCACTCTTGCATGGATCTTTCTCTTTCTCTCTGTCTCTCTTCCTTCCCCTCTCTCTAAAAATCAAGAGAAAAACATGTCCTCAAAGTTTAAAAAGAAAAATAGAGTTTTGAGTTTAATTACTGGAATTAATAAAATGAAATTTTATTTTTCTATAAAAAGAAATATCTGAGCAACATTTTCTGTACATAGGATATATGAACACATACATGCATTCTTAACAGGTTATTACCTACTATATTATATGTCTTAAGTACCCAAAAATGTATGAATTATCTGTGCTTAGAACAGAAAAGGATAAGAAGGAGAATGGGAAAGTAGTAAATTAAGTGGAGAAAAAATGATTGTTTTAAGCTAACAGAACAGCTTGCATAAAGACATCAAATAAGAAAGTACTAAGAACCTTAGTAAGTCAGTGAAGAGATAAAGTAGAGATTGTTTATTTAAAAGATTAACTCTATTTTGTTATCAAAACAGCATGGAGTTTGAGAGGAGAAAATTGAAATTAATAAAACATCAGTTATAGGCCTTGTGGGCCATAATAAATAAGTTAGCCTAATGGAAAATTTTTAATATTATGTTTTCCATACCTTTTATCATATTGAGTATCCAGCTTTGTGCACAGTACATAATTAATAAACAGCTGTTATATTGCATCTAAGTGAGGTACAATCAAGAAAAGAAAACTTGAACAAAGGACACATGTAGGTAAAGCACAGGAGGTTTATCTCGGTGCAGTGGCTGATGCAATGCTGTGAGCACACTCCAGCAGTTCAGATCTTTCTGGCAAACCAGGAAGATGGCAATGCCCGCCTGAGCCCCTCCTAGAGCCACGTACACAGTACCTCGACTTTTATGCTCATTGGCTCCCTAATAAGATGTTCCATGATTGGCCACCTCCGCTATATATACCGCTGTACTTCCTTAATAAAATTAGACCTGCGTCACAGAACCTGGCCTCCGGAATCGTGCATGCAAGCGTCCTAGCGCTAGGGGCTCCATCGTCCTCACCCCTGGGAGACTCCTTGCTTCAAACACATGCCTCTAGAAAGTTCTACTATGGAAGTTTGAGGGCCTAGTAAAGTTAAAAACAGCATGTCTAGTTGCTATAATTCACTGAGTTGTGAACTATTGTTATCCTCTCAGATATTCAGGTTATTGTAATAACAACTCCTCAAGTGAAAGAAGAAATGATGGGAAACCACAAATTCCTCCATCACTAAAGCAATTGAAATACCTGACTCTCTTTTAGAAGTGAATTCTGAACTTATCAATTCTCTCCTCTCCTGTTCATCTAGCCTGATTACAATCACTGCCCGAACACTGCAGTTGTCTTTGGCTCACCATGGGGCATTTTTGAATCTAGTTCTCATGAACTAAAATCAGGAGTGAGAATCTCACGTTTGCTCTTTTAGAGTCAATGAGGCTGTAGGTATGAAATGAAAGATGTCCCTACAAGCACTGGCCCCTCAGGAAGTAGCTTTCTACGTAGATATCTATTTTTCTCGTTTTCTTTTATATTACGACAAAACGCAGTAACTAGCAGTGCTTTGCATGTCATATGATTGGTGAAGTCTCACCATTATACTAAAATATAATAACCAATGCCTCCGGGTTCAAGTATGTGAACGTCAGTTAGAGATTAGCAAGAAGAAGAAGGGAGCAAAGAGAGATGAACAAAGAACAAATCTAAAGGACTTCAGGCTCGGTGAGGCTTTTAACTTAGCCAGGTGCTATCTCATTAGCAAGGTGTCTTTATGCCTAGAAGCAAAGCTGTCTTCATTTTTTTTTTTTTAAGAAACGAATTACTCAACTGGTCCTCTTGTCATACAGCTGCATCATGCACTAGTCAATTCTGAGTTTTCTTGTGATTTGTAACGTGAGGACAAGGGGGCAGAAGGGTTGCTGAAATCCATCATGGATAGTATTCCCTACAAATTATATCATTATATTTCTAGGAATGCTGACCTCTCAGTGCAAATAGAAGGTTTTCTCTTTTCAGTTGCAATTTTTCATCAAAATTATTACACAATGTTGGATGTATAGTTTCAAACATGACCATGGGAGCAAACTATTGCTGATTATTTAAAGCCAACTTTCTAATCAGAAATATTCTGTCTCCATGCATATTATTATTTCACAGAGTCAGGACAGTAATGAAAAAAAAAATATTTGTGAAGGAGAATTTGTTTTAAGTGAATGGAATATTTGTTATGTTAGTGCTTCATTAGTTTTGCTATTTTTAATTGTATGTAAGTCTCCAGATACCCACAAATAGCACCTGGATGTTTTAAATTTCTGTTATTCAGAATAAGCTGAGAACTTTACTTTCTGATATCACACAGATCCCTTTGTAAACACTCCCACAGAATGCTGATCTCCAATTAAATGTCACACAAGCTCATGCCTGAGAGTACTGCAGACTGCCAGCATTCCCCCCGCTGAACTTGCAGCTGGTGTGCCACAAGAAATACAAACCATCCAATTTCACAGAACTTTTAAAAGTGGTTTTATATCAGAGATTGCCCTCTATTTTCTATCTATATAATAACATTTTTCAGCTTCCACTTCCTGGTACATTCTAGGCATAATTTATATGCAAATAGCCTTCTTATTATAAACCTTGATCATTCTTAGATGAAGCTTGCGGAAGATTGTACATGTCCTTTTGGCATGCTGACAACAAACGTGTTTAGAAAAGAAAGATTGCAACTCACAAAAGCTTCCTTACAAACGCTGAACTCATTTCAGGGCCTCTGAGCTAATCATATAGAATTAGCAGGGAGGAGGGGAAGATGAGGAGGGAGGAACTTGGTAAGTGTTAAGAATATCATGGTGGTTTGCTTCCTCTCATGGCCTGACAGCCTCTATCAGCTAATTAGGAAACCTTTACCAAACAAGTGTTAATTTGCTATTTAACCCCCATGGGAAATTTTCACAGCTAGGCGTCACTTGTGTTAGAATATGTGGAAATATTTAGTTTGAAAACAGGGAGGACCTAGAAAGATATGGGAAGAAAGATAAAAGGAATGCATGCCTTACAAATTACCATTTTTGTTATTTTATGCCATATAAAGGATCATCTTCAGAATGAGAAGAGACATTCCTATGCAGCGTGTCAACTCTTGATCATTTGACATATAATGTGAATCATATGGATGCTTAAATCCATCGCTTATGCTAAACATGGGGCTTAATTATATCAAAAATCGCTGAAGCCCCACTGGCTGGTTGAGCCTGACTGACAGGAACAGTGTTTCCTGTCAGGTTCCACCTCAGCCTGGACTCACTCTCCGTGTCTCAGGTCTTTCGTCCAGCAGACAGTAGCAATGTTGGACCCATCTCTGGGGGTGGAATTTCTCAAATAATGAGACACATTTTGTCTAATGATTTACTTACATTTTTGAAAGCTAACCACAATGCGCGCCAGCACGGGAATAAATGCAGTAGTTTGCTTGAAGGCCTGATCTTTGCTTACTTTCATGAGAGCCCCAGTTGTTAGGGTGCTGCTTTTCTGTATTACATATGCTTCATTTCTAGGTGGGGGAGGGGGAGATGGTCACAAAATCCAAATATTTAGAGAACTCTAGCATATTAACCAGTTCCAGAAATAAAATGCTTAACTCAAATATATTTACAACTTGCAAATTTTATTTCCCTTAAGTTAAAAAACTAATAATAATTTAGACAAAAACATTTAAATTTCCCTTCTAATCTTTCACAATATTACAATGAATTTAAAATAACTTGAAGAATTCCAATTTAAGACAATGAACACAATAAAAACTAATATATGTTACTCACATATATTAGATGAAGGAAATTGGAGTATAATCGCTCCAAAATATTTCCTTTTGACATAAAATTATTTGGAATTGAAGGCATTAGGAAGCAGTAAATGCAGAAAAAGTCCACCCTTTTCTACATAAGGCAGGAAGTAAATTTTTCTTTTATTGGAGACAGACTCTTATCAGTCCAGAGATGGTACCAGAAGAATATGCTTTTTAAACTAATCTGAAAGAAGATAAGGACCACATAGCCCTAGACTATCCCTGGCTCAATCCCCTTTGTCTTGCCAATTTTCATGAATTTATAGTTTCTTTGTCTCAAAATTAAAAAAAAAAAAAGAGGCTCTAGACAGTTTGGCTCAGTGGATAGAGCATCAGCGCACAGACTAAAGGGTCCCGGTCCACTTCCCATCAGGAGCACTACCTTGGTTACAGGTTCTTGCCCCTGGTTGGGGTGTGTGCAAGAGGCAACCAATCGATGCATCGCTTTCACACTGATGTTTCTCTCTGTCTCTCCTTTTCCCTTCCACTCTGTCTAAAAACCAATGGAAAAATATCCTCAGGGAAGGATGAACAACAACAACAAAAGCCTGTTTCTGTTACTTCTTTGGGTTTTCATTCTCTTGTGAAGGCTCTCATGAATGTGTAAAAATTTATCAAAATTTTTAGGCTTTTCTACTTTTAATCTGTTTTTCTTTGTTTAATTTTCAGCCCAGTCAGAGGTCCCAAGAGAGTGGAGGAAAACGTTTTCCTCTCTTACATGTAAGCACTTTATGCGTACGAAATATTTTAATTCTCACAACAACCACGTGAGGTAAGCTCCTTACCATCTCTATTAGGGAAGTTGAAGGAAAACTGTGTGAGGAACATATTTGGGTGATGAATGAAAAGTTCTGACTTGGGGGCATGCTTGTGTTGGAGGTACTCTATTAGATTTCCAGTACAGATATCTAATAATAAGTTGGACAGCATGTTAAAGACACAGTCTAGGATGGAGGGATAAATATCATCTGGATATAGATACATCATGAGAGGGAACAAAATTACTAGGGGAAGACAGGAAGTCTGAGCAATGATCCCCAGGGGACTACAATATGTGCAGCATCCAAAAAAACCCCCACAAAACCCAACTAATAGCAAATGAACAAAAATCAATTGAGTTAAATTATATGCTAGGCCAACAAATAGCAACAAGAACAAAACACAAACAAAAAGAGAGCCTGGATTTAGCAGTGAGGAGGTAGTTCTTGAACAAGAGATATTTAGGATAGTAGTGGGGGGGAAAGCCCTAATGAGCTAGATTCAAGGGAGAAAAGTGTGAGAGAATTAAGAAACAGTGGTAACAAAACTATCTTGAAATTTTGTTAAAAAATGGACCCAAAAAATGTGATAAGAGCCAGATATTCTCAAGAAAAATTTATTTTCTATGAAAGATACTGTAGCATGTTTCTATGCTTTGGAGCATTTTGAAATAAATTAATGGTGTAACAGGGAGTTGAGGCCAATTATTGGAGCACTGCCTTTGAGAAGGAAAGGGAGTGTGGACATCAGTTCAGAATGCAGGATTGGGTGGAGGGTCTCGAGGCCAGCAGGCCCACTACTTCTGTTTATATCAAATATCTGGTGCCTTATAAATATTTTACTGCATAAAAATTATACTCCTATAAAATATATCATCTTCACATTTATTTTGAAAAATATCAACAGAATGTCCTAACCGAAATCAAAATAATAAAATAATTTATAACAAAATAATAATTATTTAATTTAATTTCTAGAACCTAATTGCACTGGAAAACCTGCAATAGTTAAATGACTACTTGAGAAGGAGAATCCATGTTAATAGAACAAACACATATGGAATCACACATTTGTATTGTATTTATACTTAAACATCTGAAAGACAATGAGCTTTGTTGTTGGGTCGGGTACCTTAATTTTCAAAAGGGGTGAATAGCTATTGTTTAATTTATGGAACAAATTAAAGTAAAATCTTCCCTCAAGGTTATCGACTTAGTGAAATTAACTATAAATTCAGTATGTATTGAAGATGGGTAAGTTCGTCTTTGTGTTTGCTTTCTAAATGTTCTAGATTTTGACATACATGTATGCATGGCAAGACATTCAAAAGTTATGACACATAGGAAAACACTTTGTTGAGGACACGATTATCCCATTTGTTGCCTTTTTTATAGGAATCTTGGTCTCTGCCATTTAACTCACTGTGCCCCCTCTTTCTCGTTATTTTGTATATGAAAATAAATCCAGAAATTTCTAGGAGGTGGTGGGACTGATGCTTGAGCATCACTCATCTGAAGTAACAAGTATAATGGCAGAGGAAACGAGTGAAGATGCAGGTTGGCTGGCGAGGGTGGAGGTGGGAGCAAAGTTAGTTACATTTGCTATATGTGAGAATGGAGACGCTTTAGAAGTTGAATGAGAGGGACTATCTCTGAATAAGAGAGACGATGATTTCAGTAAATATCATAAGACTTCTCAGAAGTGTCCTGGGCTCAAATAATGCTGGTGACCCAAAAATGAAGATCAGCCATCACAGCTCGGTCACCTTTGCCCTGCCAAGCTGCACCAGTTGGATTTAACCAGACTTGGTTTTTTGTTCTGTTTTGTTCTGTTTTCAGGTGAGGGTTGATGGGGTGGGTGTTGTAAATAAGAGAGCAGCAAGGTGGAGTATAAAGTGGTTTAGTTCTGTGGAATAATCTTAAAATGGGAATTTTTAGAATGGGGGAAGGGACAATAACCTTCAGGTGGCAATAAATACCGAACTTGGTAAAGTAAATGGTCAATACATTATGAGAGAGCCACAGAGGGAGCCGCATCCTCAAGAGAACCTACCCTCCATCAAAGCAGTCTGGTTCAGAAGATAAGGACATCGGGATATTTCTGAGATTAGACTGTAGGTTCTAGAGGAAATGGGGATCAGGGGAATGTTCAGTCATGGCAGTGACAAGAAATAGGTGGCCCGTGCAGTTGGGGCCATCTGCATTTGGGAAGAGGGTCACTTAACAAAGAGATTATCAATGTCTGGGGAGAACAGAGGGCTGAAGCAGGGAGTCTTCCAAGGGTGAGGACGGCAGAGCCCCTAGCACTAGGACACTTACATGCACGACTCCAGAGACCAGGTTCTGTGATGCAGGTCTAATTTTATTGAGGAAGTACAGCAGTATATATAGTGGAGGTAGCCAATCATGGAACATCTTATTAGGGAGCCAATGAGCATAAAGGTCAGGGTACTGTGTATGTGGCTCTAGGAGGGGCTCAGGCGGGTGTTGCCATCTTCCTGGTTTGCCAGAAAGATCTGAACTGCTGGAGTGTGCTCACAGCATTGCATCAGCCGCTGCACTGAGATAAACCTCCTGTGCTTTACCTACAGAGGGCAAACCATATAGTAGAGTGACAGTAGATACTATTTCTTCCACCACCCCTTAAGGGGAAAGTAAAGGGACCCAGAGAATGAGAAAGAATTGAGTGAAGAGACTACCTAACAAAAATAAAGGTCTTTGGTGTAGAACATACCAACCTATAGTGACCCCCACAGGGATGCAGTCTGAGGGATAAATATACCAACCTCACTTTTTCCTCTCTCCAATCTTCTTCAGGTGATTCCCATGAGCTGAATCCAATCAGAAGACAAAGTACAAGAAAAATGTTGACGTTCATAGTCCATGTTTGTTGGATCCCCTTACATGTCCAGCATGGTTCAGGGTTCCTGTTCAGGGTTCGAGTTCTGAAGGAGGCTGCACACAAAATGAAGAGAGAGAGAGACTAGAAGAAAATCAATTTGGAAACTGGGGGACCAGGCGTGGCATCTTTCCTCTACCAGGGTAGATTGCCCACTGATGCCTGGGTCTCACCAGCCTTTTATTGAGTCTCTGAGAAAACAACCATATCCTTAGGCAGGAAATTCCAAGGAAGAATTTTACATGTAATTAACAAGTGGGGATTTGCTGTAATTAACAATGTTTCAACTTAAATCATGGGTGCATAGCTCTGACCTTTCAGAGCAAACAAGATAAAAACAATCAATTTCCAGCATCAAAATAATCAGTTTCCAGCACATGTTGGTCAGCCTCCTGGAGAAGTCTAGGGGATGAATGAAGTCTAGGAGTGCAGAAGTCTAGGGAATGAATCTGAAGGGATGGGAGGTGGGTCAGGCAGGTTAGGGAAGCATGGACTTCAAAGTGGCTGAGAGTCCCTGTTGTGAGGGATGACCTAAGAATCCTGAGATTCCATGTAGCCTTTTCAAACAGAGACAAGTGTATGATGAGAGTAGGCTTAATGGTCTTGATAAACTCTGATGGGGTAGCTGTGAATGTTGAAGTAGGAGGTGAAAAATAGAGATAACAAACTCCTTGAGAAGCATATGGAGCTCTTGACCCCACCTTCAATGTATTATTCTTTATATAGTAGTTTATATATGTTTAGTTCCAACATTTGTTTGATAAATCCAAATACAGAATTCTATTTATTACTTATAATATCATAATAATAAATAATAATAAATAAAATTTGTACATTATATGAATTAATTCTTTGTTATCGCATACAAAACTGTATAAAGTATATAATGTTATCATTCTCTTTTTTTGACTAAAGAAACTGATGCATAAAAATTAAGTGCAACGTACCCAAACACAATTACTAATATAGCCAGAATGCAATCTCACCTTGTAGCCACTGTATCAACCCTATCAACATAAAAAAAAATCAGACAAGAATATTAATTATCAAATATAAAAGGAATAATTAGTAAAGAAAAAATTCCTAATTAAAATATATTTTAAAATGTAATTTTAAAAATTACATTTTTAAATTAATGCATTAGTAATCTAAATCATTAATTAATTTAATTTAATGAGTAAATTGTTTCATAATTTTAAAATTCACATTTAACAGTAATAGAGTAAAATGGTAATGTGTTCAAATTACAAAACTGAATTTTCTGCATTGAAGTCCCAACTCTGCCAGTGAGGCCTTGGACCAGCTTTCTAAATTTCAGAGTTCTCATTTTTCAAATGAAAAGACTAACAGTACCAAAAACTTGGTGTTGTGATAAGGTTTAAATAGAAATGTACTGTAATGCTCTTAAGAGATTGACCCATACTAACTGCTCAATACATGCTGTCATTAGTTTCCTGAAATCTACGTGTTTGGATTAGATAAGTGTTGAAGAACATAGCAATGAGTCAGGGCTGAAGAGAAATTCTTATAGCAATAATTAATAATAATAATAAACCCACCAGTTTGAACATAGAACTGGTGGTAGAACTTAAAAGAACTTTAATAAAATATCAGATATATTATCTCAATTAGTGAACTTATGATAATGAAACTCATGTAATCAGTTTAAATTGTCAAATAGAAATAACTTAGATCATGAGCATTTTGAGAGGTTTGAGATTGTACAGTTGTCAGAGATCATCACAGTACAACATAAAGAATAAAAAACATATAAGCAGTTCATTTGAAAAATGGTGTGGAGTCACTTCCTATATGTATCCCCTCCCCCCCAAAGCTAGTGCCTTTGCCAAAAAAAGTAAATCTTTTGTAACAGTAAAATTGCCAGGAACTTATTAAAATTGAAGTTCTAAGAGAATGTTAATTTTATGAAAACTACAGTAAGTCATGGATGAACTTTTCAGTTTATACTAGTACATTTACTGAACTTTATTGTATGCTTCCAATTTACTGCTAATATATGTAAACACTTTAACTCCATAATGTTACTTTGTGTTACCAACCTACAGCTAGTTGGTCCATTTTCAGTGGCTTCTAGATTACAGGTTTCATACTCAATGTGTCTGA
Organism: Murina feae; assembly: GCA_004026665.1. Taxonomy (NCBI): domain Eukaryota; kingdom Metazoa; phylum Chordata; class Mammalia; order Chiroptera; family Vespertilionidae; genus Murina; species Murina feae. The sequence continues at coordinate 28,176 of PVJC01001260.1, forward strand.
TTTCTCTAACCTCCACCCTACCAGTAAAGACTCTCAAGACTTGAGCATCATTACTCCCTGATGTTTGTAGGGCTAGATAGCTGTTTATTTTCATTACTAGTAGCCCACTGCAGGAAGATTCCTGCAAGAATAGGGCTTCCTGAGCCAGAGCGAAGCAGAGAAGGGAGAGAAGCCCACCTCAGCTCCCCTCTCTGCCGCCTCGGCTCGATCCCCCCCCTCCCGCTTCTCCCTCCCTTCCTCACCATCTCCTCTGCCTTGGCTCCGTTCCCTTCTCCACCACTTGGCTCCCTTGTGCAGCACTTGGCTTCCTTCTATGCTGTCTTTAGTCTTTGCTCTCCTTTGTATGCAAATTAACCACCATCTTTGATGGGTTAATTTATATACAGTCACTTTGAGTGGCTGGTGGGCGTGGCTTATGTATCTCAGAGTGATGGTTAATTTGCATATTACTCTTTAATTAGAGTAGATGATTTTAATCTACAGATGAATAATCAAAAGAACACAATGAACTAGGATAATGTCTTCTGTTCCAGGAGCTGCTCTTATTAATATTTTGCCGTTTGTATTAACATCTGATTTTACGTTGCCATCTCCATTCCCATTTTTATGTAAATAATGGCTGACCTCTGGCATTAGGTGTGTTATTAAAAATGCACACTTGGAAACACACGTTTAGTAATTAGAATTACTTGGAAGCTTTGCAGGAATAGTAGAGAACAGTATTTATGATGGCTAAGTTTTTCCCCTTCTTTTGCTTAAACGTCAAAATGTTATTCTTTGTTCATCTGAACTCCATCTATTTTCAGAAATAGCATTTTAAGAAATAGCACCAAAGATGCTTAGCAAATAATTTAAGGAAATGTTGCTCAGTGGACCCAAAAGATTCCGAAATATCAATAAATCTAAAATAAATTTGAAATCTGACATTTTCCATTAAGTTTATATGTCAGAGAACTTAGACATTTTTGTTATTGTGTAGAGGCTTAAATTTAATATCTGTGATCTAATAAAGTTATCCTTTAGGCTTTTTCTATTCCAATTGATTTTTGTTGCAAAAATATTGAAAAATCTTACTTTTGAGTCTCTAACAAAAATATATAATTAATAAAGTTACTTCAGATTAAATATTAACACATTGGGATTTCATTAGCTTTTACAGATGATGCCTTGTGTTATTGAGAACAAAACATGTCCCTGAACATATTTTGATATTGATGATTTGATGGAGACTACTCTTAAAAATGATAATGTGATATTAATTACTATTACGTAAGTTTTTTGAAAGGATACTTTAAACATTCAAATTTTGTTCTTTCATCTGATTAAACAAACAGAACAAATATGAACAGATAATTTAGTTTTTATAATTAATCACATTTGGACATTTGTGAGTACTGCATTTGATAGTATTAAAAGTATAAAAATTATGCTTTTTAAAATAAAAATATAACATAACCTCAGATTTAAAAAAACACACACATAGAAAATAACTTGTTAAAGAAAAAGTTGTCCAGAAACTAACTACCTAAAGTTAATTACTTTTAGTAATTTTTTACATAATCTCCCAGACTTACTTCTGCATGTAGGTATGAGTGTGAGGATTTCTCTCCCCTTCAAAAAAAGGTAGAGCTTCCATAATATTTTACAATTTAATAGTATATGGTGACTATTTCATAGGTTAATAAAAATTGTTATTATCCTACAATGACTACATAACTTTATATTATATTGAGGTATTATATGTTTTTTAACCAAAAGCTTCCTAATTGACATTTTAGTTGATGTTGCTCTTTTTTTAAAAAAATATATTTTATTGATTTTTTACAGAGAGGAAGGGAAAGGTATAGAGAGTTAGAAACATCAATGAGAGAGAAGCATTGATCAACTGCCCCCTGCACACCTCCCACTGGGGATGTGTCCGCAAGCAAGGTACATGCCCTTGACCAGAATCGAACCTGAGACCCTTCAGTCCGCAGGCCAATGCTCTATCCACTGAGCCAAACCAGTTAGGGCTGATGTTGCTCTTTTGATAGCATAAATAATACTGTGAAAGTATTTTTTGTACATTTTTGTATTTTTTTTTCAATTACATTTCTTGGCATAAATCGCTAGAGGTGAAATTTCTAGGTCAAAGCATAAGCGCATTTTTAAATGTTATGCTTATTGCCTTACAGAAAGGTCGAACAAATGTCTACAATGGTCAATGGGATAGAATAGTCACTATTTCTACACAAGCTCACCAATTAAAGTGTGTTAATGTCCCAATGAGAGAAATAGTAGCTCTTTATTTAACTTGCCTTTTAAAAAAACTACTGATGCTTGCAAGCACCTTTACATATGTATATTGCAGCTTTATAAGACTTTAAAAAATAAAATTTATCTGTCAGATGTGGGGCAATTTTTTTCTTGTGATTTTCTTCTAAACATTGTTTAAAAGTGATAAGTATTATTGTTGCTTGAGAGAAGTTTTACTTTTTTATGAATTACTAGTTAATTAAGTTTTAAAGTACAAATGAATGTGTTCACCATTACTTCCATGGAGTTATTTTTTCTATTATTTATTACTTAGCTTATTTAAAAATTTCAAGCGGTCCTTTTCAAAACAATGTAGCCTGTATTTTCAGACACTATGGTTTAAAGACAAGAAGAATATGCTCATCTCTCTGCAAAACAATTGCAGTAAAAATTATATACTTTAGCTTCTCTAGACTCACCTCCTAGAGCAGGAAATCTCTCACACTCTAGTTGTCTCTTTTCTCTTCTTCCAGTTTCCAAGGTTTGTGAATGTGTACCAATTGGGTATAGTTATCTCTGACCCATGTATATTTCATAGATATAGATATATTTTGTACTGGTTGTTGATAGAACATTTTATTTTTATTTTATTTATTCTTTACAGAGAGGAAGAGAGAGGGATAGAGAGTTAGAAACATTGATGAGAGAGAAACATTAATCAGCTGCCTCCTGCACACTCCCTACTGGGGATGTGCCCGCAACCAAGGTACATGTCTTTGACCAGAATCGAACCTGGGACCCTTGAGTCTGCAGGCCGACGCTCTATCCACTGGGCCAAACCAGTTAGGGCAGAACATTTTCTTGAGAAATATTGCTCCAGTATCTACTGGAGAAGTTAGGGACTGTCTGAAGCCTATATAAATGAATCAGGGCAGACTTAGGACTTGGGAACCAAGCCTTGCCATCCTCTGTATAACTTCAGTCTGTTTGAGAATCTGCTTTGGTCTGCCACAGACCTTTAGTAGAGATTGAACACTTATCCAGGGTCCATCATTAATATTCAATCTGAACTGCCCATTGTGAACTGGGTGTTATCTGATCCATGAACCATAAACTCGGGCATGTACAGCAGTGCTCCATCATCAAATAGAATTAGAATGTATGGTATCCAGGCCTTGAGGACACAAGTAAGTTGCATGAATAAGTGGCCCAGACTCCATGGTATCCACTCCTGCTGCATTGCCTTCTCTCTCCCAACCTTCACTCGCAGCCTCATGGGGAGACTCCACAACACAGGACAAGAACACTCAGGTCCACAGATGGATCTGCAAGAGCTGCAGGCACCGCCTGAGGATAGACAGCTGCAGCACTAAAGATCCTCTCCAGGATAAAGTACAAAGTTGTCAAAGGTGGGTGTGTTATACTTAATTTATGTGTTAACTTGGCTCAGCAGCAGTGTCCATAATTTTTTATTTGGTGAAACATTATTCTGGATGTTTCTGTGAAGGTGGTGTTTTCTTAGAGGCCTGGTGCACAAAAATATGTTGACTTGGGAGGTTCCCTGAGCCCGTCCTGTGCCCTCTTACAGTCTGGGACCCCTCAGGGAATGTCTACCTGCTGGCTTAGGCCCACTCCCCAGGGGATTAGGCATAAGCTGGCAGTCAGACATCCCTCTGGCAGCCCAGAAGCCCTCAGAGGATGCCCACTTGCCAGCAGGGAGCAGGCCAAAGCTGCAGTCGGACATCCTTAGTGCTGCTGAGGAGGCAGGAGAGGCTCCCACCACCACTGCTGTATTGGCAGCCATCAGCCTGGTTTATGGCTGAGCAGAGCTCTCCCTATGGGAGTGCACTGACCACCAGGGGCAGCTCCTGCTTTGAGTATCTGCCGCCTGGTGGTCAGTGTGTGTCATAGTGACCAGTCATTCCCAGTTGGTCTGCTGTTAGGGTCAAGTTGCATATTACCCTTTTATTATATAGGATATCTACACTAATAAAAGAGAAACATGCAAATTGGTGTCACTCTGTTACATCCCAAGCCACACCCACCAGCCAATCAGAGTGATTATATGCAAATTGCCCAACCAAGATGGCAGCCTGAGCAAGCAGGAAGCTTGGTTCCCCAGTAATGGAGGAAGCCAAGCTTCATGCCTGCCCTGGCCAGCTGTGGCCTCTGCTCAAGGCAACAAAGTTTCAATTATAGAAGATAAATAAATCCCAGATACCTGCTTCCAGCCAATCTTGCTGGGAGTTTGGGTTTCTGGGGGCAGTGGCCAGCCTTCAAACAGCATCAGCCCTTCACCCAGGATGGCCTCACTCTCATGGGTGAGGGTTCCCGCTGGGGGCTTGGCCAGCCTGCAAACAGCCATCAGCCACTCACCCAGGATGGCCAGGCATCCCATCAGGAACCCTCATCCTGATCCAGAACACCCTTCAAGGCAAACCAGCCGGCCCCCCACCCATGCACCAGGCCTCTATCCTATATAATAAAAGAGTAATATGCAAATTGACCCTAACAGCAGAATGACTGGGAATGACTGGTCACTATGACACACTGACCACCAGGGGGCAGACACTTAATGCAGGAGTGCCCCTGGTGGTCAGTGGTGGAAGCCTCCCCTGCCTCCTCAGCAGCACTAAGGAAGTCCTACTGCAGCTTAGGCCTGCTCTCCACTGGCAAGTGGACATCCTCTGAGTGCTCCCGGGCTGTCAGAGGGATGTCCGACTACCAGTTTATGCCTGATCCCTTGAGGAGTGGCCCTAAGCCAGCAGGTGGACATCCTCTGAAGGGTCTCAGACTGTGAGGGGCACAGGCAGAGCTGAGGGAACCCCTCGAGTGCACAAATTTTTGTGCACCAGGCCCCTAGTATACATACATATGATTTAGGATCAGGCCTAAACTGTCAGTTTTGACATCCCTCTCACAATTCAGGGCCATTGGCTCCTAACTGGTCACCTGCCTGCCTGCCTGATCTCCTCTAACCCCTCTGCCTGCCTGCCTGATTGCCCAAGCTGCCCTCCTCTGCCAGCCTGATTGCCCCTAACTGCCTCTGCCTTTGTCCCCACCACCATGGCTTTGTCCAGAAGAAGGATTGGATGACTGGAAGATGTCCAGTCAACCCAGTGTAATTAGCATATTACCTTTTTATTAGTATAGATACTAGAGAGGTTCCCTGAGCCCAGTCTGCCCTCTCTCACATTCTGGGAGCCCTCAGGGGATGTCCTACTGGTGGCTTAGGCTCATTCCCCACGGGGAGTGGGCCTAAGCCACAGTCTAACCTCCCTCTAAGGGAGATGACAAGGAAGATCAGGATAAGGTGCCACCACCATCACCTTGTTGCTGCTGCCAAAGTCATCTACCACCAGGGCTGCTGACCCTTGGCCCTCGCTTCTTAGAGCTGGCCCCACACTTCTGTGTGTGAGGGGCAATCTGGGGCCAGGTTGGGTGGGAGAGGGGCTGTGGGAGGTTGAGGCACCTCGGCCACACCTTGTCCAGCCTCTGCAGAGGTTCCAGGACCGTGGGCCACCCTGTCTCTTCCAGCACCGCCTGTGGTCGGAGGGGTCGCTTGGTGTGCATGGAACTGGCCCAGACCCTCAGTGCTGCTGCCTCTCCTGCACTACCAGCCCTTGGCCCTCACAGCTGCTTTGTCTGAAAGACGTCCAGTCTAATTAGCATATTACCCTTTTATTAGTGTGTGTGTGTGTGTATATATATATATATATATATATATATATATATATATATATATATACATACTAGAGGCCTGGTGCATGAAATTCACACACTCGGGTGGGAGGCGATATTCCCCAGCCTGGCCTGTGCCCTCTCACAGTGTGATTGATCTCCCCAAAGAGGTAGCCCCCACCCACCCATCTGGGGCTCCTCAATGGATTGCCCTAAAGAGGCAGGCCAGAGCCAGGGCTCCTGCCTCTGCACTGTGTGGAGCCACTGAGACCCACCTCCGCACCACACATGCAGCATCAAGTCTCCAACCGCCTGTGCACATGTGCCCACTGAGCACACAGCCTCCTGGTAATGGATTGTTATGACATGAGGACATCAAGGCATGACAGCCACATAGGCTTTTATTAGTATAGATATTCTCTAAATATATATTGAGCTTCCAGCTTCCATGCATTGCTAAAGGAAGTCTCCCCAACTGAACTGTGTCCCTCTCCACTCCATGCTAGCATATAAAACACAAACCTAATTTTCAAGGCCAAACTAAATGCCATATACTGCCAGTCTTAAGACTCTGGCTAAAACACTTTGTGCTTGAAACTGTACTTCTAATCAAGTACTGAACATTCCCAAAGAAACCTGGAGAAAACAGAGAAGAATTTTATAAATATGCTATTGAATTAAAAACAGAGCTCTAAAGAAAGAAGCAGAAAAGATACTGTAGTGCTTGTTACTTGTGAAAACCTCAGCTATTACCCGCAACGGATTCCAACTAGAGGCTTTGCTACTAATGTTGTAACTTAGGGGTCAATGTAACCAGGCCTGGAAGCATCGCAGACACATTCCATGAAGAAGATGGGATAATTGTTATCCAGAACATGACCCAACTATAAAAAATAGACTCCTGAAAATAAACACCAAAAAAGAAAATCAACAAAGAGAAAAATATAACTTAAGGAGATGATTGATAGAGAAATCTGATAATATCTCAAATAAGAATGTGGGGGAATCTCTGAGATAAAGATAGGAGTTGCATCTGCCAAAAAAAAAAAAAAAAGGCTATAAAAATGCAAAGAAATTATGTTACATGTAGACCTTGGAAAGGAATGTATCTTTTCTAATGGATATACAAAACACAAAATAAAAATGAGGATGCTGGAAGATGAATCTTAAGGATTATCATATTTAAGGAAAAAATTACAATTAAATTATACCACTTAAAAATTATGGGATATGGAAAATAGACTGAGAGATTCTGGATTCATTTAATATGAAATTTAAGTAAAGGCCATGAAGAAAATCAATGTTGGATGAAATAAGAGCTGTTACTTTCTCAGAATTAAAGAATAAAAGTATTCCTCAAATTCACTACTGGAACCTTTCTTAATACCAGGGTTAAAGACAGGGATAAGCCTGACAACATCAAGCATCACTCCTTCGTGCATGAGAAAAGCAGAGCTTCATAGGTTACCAGGTGTCAAAGTCGTCATCTACCATCACTGTTCTTTTCCAGGCTCTCCTGTCATTTCTGCTGAACATAAACTCTGTACTTTAGATTTAACTCACTTTCATTTGCTCATCCTATTATTATTCTTACACTAACAAATTTATTTTTTGTAGAGTCCTCAATTATAACTATTAATTTATCATGAGACACTGAAAACTATATTCAGGTGTGGCAAAATATGTAGATGTTTCTGGAATATTATAGAAATAAAGGGGTTTACTTGTTTGTACCCTAAACATTTCTCCCCTTTTTATTCTTTCTGTATTTATTCTGTTTATACAAAGCAAATCATTTGTCTAAATTTCTTCAGAGAATGTTATAATACCAAGGTTGAGAGAATCTTTAAAAATATTTTAGCCATTCATTTTTCTACATTCATCAGGAAGTAGACGTAGGTTACCTCTTTGGTAATATGTACTTTGTAACAGCAGAGATAGCAGCAATGGGCTAGGATTAGATATCCTGTTATGATAGACCTCCAAATTCTTATACAGATAAGAGGTGCATGTTATAAATAAGATTTTTTTCTTAATCGTTTTAAGGCTGTAAGAATGGGAAAGCAAAAATAGTTTACTCTTTCAAAATATTCAAATTCTGTATCAATGGAATAAATATTATACATGACCTTCTAATTGTTATGGCATGCTTTTCTAAGACTAAAGATGAATATAAAAAACTGGAAACCATTTGGATACTCCTATTCTTTCATCCATTCTCTCATATTTAGACTCTGTTATATCTAGTTCATAGGGATACAAAGATGAATGGAATAACTCTTCTACCTTTATGTTCTCAGGGTCTACAGTGTGAATCAGAGTTGAACATATACATGTATATGTCTGCTGGAGTTTCAAAGGAGGATCTCAGGTACATAAAAAGTAAAATGTTGGAGTAAGTAGAGTTTGAAATTAGAATTTCACTGAGCATACACTTGATGGAGTTTATCATGATATTGAAAAAGAGGGACATTCCAACCAGAAAAATGACGAAATAAAGAATCCATAGGTGGGAAAGATAATAGGAGTTTCAAAAATTGCAAGTGTTTAAAATATCTAGAAAACCAAATTTGTGTGTGATTGTGATGTGATTGGACTGTGCCCACACATTGTAGGCTTGTATGTGTGCCAGGGGAATGGGTCTTACTTTAATAGGCCCAGTGGAAACTATGATACCTATTCAAGCAAAAAGATCACTAGTTTATCTTTAGTACTGTCACTTTGGTAGTAGTATTGTTTTCAGTTTTGTGTGTGTGTGTGTGTGTGTGTTTCATGGGAACCATTTTCATATATAAGGTGACCAGACACCTTTCATATATAAGGTGTCCCGCTTTTGGTGGGACAGTCCCGATTTTTAACAATTTGTCCCACAGAGTTTTAAAAAAGTCCCAATTTTTGGAAAGAATGCACGACAAACTAGGGAATGGCGGGAGAACGGGAAGGGAATACACGGTTTTCAGCGGCCAAGCGGTCAATGGTGTCTCGCTTTACCAATGTTAAAATCTGGTCACCTTATATTAGAACATATTCTGGTAATGTTGCAATGTCTCACAGCTGAAACTCATTTCATGGAAAATAGGTTGAAGGAACACAAAGCAGAAGACATTTACAGCAGTGATTCTCAAACTTGATCCGGCATGTTGTTAAATGTCAATCATGATTCTACCAGCCAACACCTAGAGACCCTGAATTTCTCGGAAGCTCCAGCTGAAGGTTTTGAGTAAGAATATATTGTTCATTGTACATCCAAGTCAGAAAGCCCAGTCACTGCTTGAAATCACTCTTCTTCATTTCCAGAGGAACTTTTTGGTGCTTCTCCTGCTAAGAGCACAGCAAATATTCTGTAGGATAAAAAGAAGAGAAAGCCCAAATCTAATAGAATAGCACCTAACGCTGCTACCAATTTTATGTTAATTTCAACTAATTTCTGCCTGAATTTTTCCCACAGTGATGACTTAGAGTTCAAATACTTTAAACGTGTTCTCCTGTGAGAAATTTTGAGTGGTTTTAGAATTCAAAATGCTTGCAATGTTTTTTAATTTGTGCGCATTTTACTTTTTCACCTGTATTGTATAACTTTAATGAGAATTTTAGGATAATCTTTCTAAATCCCTAGTATCTTCCTTATTTTTATCTCTCAGGACAAGTCAAAGGGAACATCTAACTATTGCTACTTACATTGATATGTAAATTTGGTCATACATATTTTATAGAGACATGCAAATGACTCAGCTGAAGCAGAGTCACCTGTTTATCCCTTGGATAGATGTGCATGCCCCTCTTAACAGCACAAGTGTAGACATCCGATTAGCATAAGCAGCTTATTAAAAAGCAGTAAGGAGGAGAATACCTTTTGTGAACAATTTTTTATAGTATTAATAATCCCGATGGAAAAACAATGGAATGCAAATATGGACCTTTTCATGAGTGAACCTGCTTAACTTTTTTCTGTGGGAATTAATACAAAGGACTTAATGGTTTCAGGGAGGTTAATGCCCAAATGAAAGGGTTCACATTACTAGAAAGGCACTGGGGAAGCAGAATGAAAGATTTGTCTTTCACTTGAAAAGAAAAATCCTTGGAAAATAAGGTGGAATCTGGACTATTAAGCAACTCTGTATAGATAGAGATTCACTGTGGGAGGCTGAGGATAATGCAGGTTGTTCCTCTTCACAGGGAGGATAATTAATTATGTCCGGTAGAGATGCAATCGGTTTTCCCCATCTCAGCTCACCAGGGTGCAATAGATCATTCTAAATATTTTATTTAACCCAGTCAGTGAGGTTCAGTGGATTGAGCGTTGGCCCATGCACCAAGAGGACACCAGTTCGATTCCCAGTCAGGGCCCATACCCAGGTTGCAGATGCAATCCGCGGTGGGGGTCGTGCGGGTGGCAGCTGATCCTTGTTCCCCTCTCATTGATGTTCTATCTCTCTCTCCCTTTCTCCCTGTCTAAAATCAATTCAAATAATTTAAATGTTATATTTTATTTTCTGTTGATATTGACTAGTTTTGCTTACATTAGCAAATTTATTTTAGTATTTATGATGACTTATTTGCATGTCCATTCTTAGGAATCTCTTGAACTGGTGTTGACACCTTACTTGTTCCCTTATCAATTACTGAGTCAGGTAAGACCTTTGACACATGATTACTTTTTATTTAGATGCGAGTCATAATTTCACCTTTTTAAAAAATGTAGCCTTTGCCACTGGTTGATAAAAAGATAAAACTTATTATCCTTAGGCATGTCTGATTGTTCAAAAGTTTAAAATGTGATGTCTAGGGAGATTATACTATACTCAGTGAGGTATTCAGGATTATGTGTGTTTTCAGATTGACCTGAGCATTTTAGGCAGGGGAAAAATTTTTTTTGACTTTGAAACTCATTGAATTATTAAGTAAAATAACTATAAAAACAAGGTATATGGGAAAGTATATTTGACAAATTGCAAAAATCTCATGTTTTCACACTACAAAGTAAAGCCTACATCTTGTCATGTTCAGAAAATTCTGCCAATATTTACATTTTAATAATATATTTCAGCATTTTTTGTTTACCATTCCACATAATTATCCACTTATTCTGTGTGAATAGCCCCTCCAATTTTAAAACATGTTATCTATATTTTAGTTTTCTTTTCAATGAACAGAAACCATCATTTGCATCAATAACATAAATAAAAGTATTTAGAAAATGTAATCTATTATTTGAGAAGCATAGAACATAAGTCAAACTAGATGCAGAGTCTTGTCACTTGTGTGCCATAAATAGAGTACATTTTAAGCTGATCTAATGATGCAGTCAAAAGGGAGTAATTCATGATTCACACCAGAAAGAGGAAAACTAGAATGCAAAGACCTTGAGAATGTAAAATAGAATGGGCTCTAAAGCATGTTGGAAAGGGATTGGGTTTAGATTGGATAGGAGGCTAAATACCTTATGCAATGACCCGGATAGATAGCTAATCTAATAAAAGCGTAATATTGAACTTAACCATCTCTTCAGGACGCCTAAGCCATGCCCACCAGCCAATCAGAGTGACTGTATGCAAATTAACCCAGCCAACATGGAGGCTGGCACTCACGGAGCTGAGTAAACAGGCAGCTTCCATTGCAACAGGAGTAGAACTGTTTGTGGGCCGCCTGGGTTTCTCCCGGCTCCAGGCAACAATATATTTGCAACATTGTCTCAATCATAAAATCTTTGGGAGCTGAAGCAAACACCAGGCCTGGCTGGACTACTAAAGGCAACATTGTTTCATTATAGAAGCCATGAGCTGAAGCAGAGAGAAGGTTTTGTTACCTGCCTAGGCCTCGGCTTAAAGGAACAGTGTATCAATTATAGAAGATAAATAAACCCCAGAAACCTGCTTCCAGTCAGCCTTGCTGGGACATTGGGTCAATGGGAGCTGTGGGCAGCCTGAAAGCCTGAAAAGTGCCCCTCAGCCCGTTACCCACGCTGGTCGCACCCAAATGGGGTGAGGGACCCCACTGGGGGGCTTGGCCAGCCTGCAAACAGCCATCAGCCCCTCACCCAGGCTGGCCTGGTATACCAGTAAGGACCCAAAACCTGAAGGGACTGTGCGCAGCCTGAAAATGTCTCTCAGCCCATCACCCAGGCTGGTCACACCCCAATGGGGTGAGGGTCCACACTAGGGGGCTTGGCCAGCCTGCAAACAGCCATCAGCCCCTCACCTAGGCTGACCAGGCACACCAGCAGGTGGACATCGCCAAAGGGGTTCCAGACTGCGAGAAGGCACAGGTTGGGCTGAGGGACCTCCCAAGTGCACAAATTTTTGTGCAATGGGCCCCTAGTGCATATATATATATATATATATATATATATATATATATATATATATATATAGAGAGAGAGAGAGAGAGAGAGAGAGAGAGAGAGAGAGAGATTGGCAAACACAATAATGGTTAGTCATTAAACATTTGCAGCTATTTTCTCTATGCAATATGAGGTAAGGTAATCAAATGAAACTGAGACATTATTATTCCAGTTTTAGAAATAAGAGGACAATCAGAAGTAAAGATAGCAATATGGGCAGGCGGAAATACATACAAAATTTTCAGGACAGCTTATATAAGCTGTCTAGTGTTAATAATATACTACATATAAATATAGTATCTATATATTTTCTATCTGGTAAGAACCTTATCAATCATCATCTTTTTATTTTATATGTAGGAAAAGTTAAACAAAAGATATTTAAAACTAAACTAAATAGACGCAAGTTGTGATAGGTTACTTGCAGTGAGTGAGGAAAAATTGCTTTTGTTTTTGTTTTTACCAAGTCTTTTTTATGTTTCACTTGGAGGCTTCTGAGACTCAGAGGTTAAGAAAACATTACCTTTACCGAGATTCATGGTTTGTACTCAAGGACTGATGCACTGCATTGGCGTATAGCAAAAATAGTTTTCTCTGTAAATGCATAGCCACTTCTCTGGAGTTATTTTTCAAAGCACTTGTCATAGGCCTTCTATGCGCCAATCCAAGTGCGCTGAGACCAATTCTAAGACAGATTGTGAAGTGTCCTCACTTTCATATCCCCGAGGTCACTCTGTACTGGCCCTGTGACAGTCCTGCAAGAGTCGACTGTTTTGAGAGGACGCTGGGGACAGGTGCACCTGCCACCCTTTCTCACTATGTAGAAATTTAAAGACATTCAGAATAGAATTTATAAATGTATACTTAAGGTTTATTTGAAAATCATGTTTATAACTAGCTTAAGCTTTTAAGATTTAGGCTTCAGTAATGTGTGGTGTTCACATTATTAAGTTTCTCTACAAGAATTCTTTCTAGGACTTTTGGATACTTTAGGATCTGTCAGAAGATAAAAAGCCATTTTAAAGATAAATAAAGTAAAAATGGAGCCTGGCCAGCTCAGGGGTTGAGCATTGACCTGTGAACCAGAAGGTCACATTCGATTCCTGGCCAAGGCACAGGAATTGCAGGCTTGATCTCCAGTGTGGGGCATGTAGGAGACAGCGATTAATGATTCTTTCTCATCATTGATGTTTCTCTCCCCTTCCCTCTCTCTAAAATCAATAAGCCTACTCTTGGGTGAAGATTTTTAAAAAATCGTTACATGTCATAGTACTTTTCAAAAATATACCTTTTTCCAGAGCACCATTTAAAGAAAATGATTGAATTTTCCATAGAGACAAAACGCAAACACAAAAAGAGACACCTGTAGAATGGAAAAGGCGTAGTGGGAATCGGCAAGCCCCCCACCTGTTCTTCATAGTCTGGTGTAGTAGCTGGAGAAATTGCAGCACAGGCAGAGTCGCTTTGCTGAAGAGAGAATACATCCATTATCAAGGGAGGAACGTTAACTTCCTTAGGTTCAGTAATTCTCCATTGTAAAAATGAATATATTTTTTAGAATGTCATTAAAAATGATGAAGAAAAATGAGTAGAGTTTTAAAAGCTTTCTAAATCTGGTTTCCATGCGTATCCTATTACTGCTTTCCAGTAAGTAAACTCAAATATCTCATCTTGACTTATTTTTTTTTTTTTCGGTGTAGAGACAGAAAAATAGATTTTATTATGGATCATCCTCTAGAGGATATACCTTTTTGATTTAGTTTTCCTTTCAGCATTTTTAGACAAAAAGATGATGCCAATTAGAAGAATGCAGGGTAATTTAAAAAATATCTTGATTACATTAATTCTTTATGTCTTATTCTTGTCTATGGTAGAAAATCTTAACATGATGGTCTAGGTATCAAAGTGATTTGATTGTGTCAGTACAGAGTAACGATGTGCTTGCTTGAAAAGCCCAGTTTTTAAGCTACAATGATGACACTAGGCCTTATAGTATCCAGAAATCCTGTAATCTGTTTTGTGATGTTTTATTAAATTCTTTTATGGGGTTATATGATATTAAGGAAAAAGAACATATTTTGTCTTGCTATAACTTAAAAGAAAACCTTTCCAAAAACAAATTTGAGGGAAGACTATAGAAAGAACATTAAACTATTGGTCCAAGTGCATAACCTGATAACCCAAAGTAAACAATCTACTAAATAAGGACAGATGATAAGATCATCATGATTAATATATTTAAGAAAATCTGATAAATATGCTCTTCATTATTAAAAACCAATGAGTTACAGCAAGAAATTGAGATGAAGCAAAACTATAGGACTAATATTCTACTTTTATAGGATATTTTATGGAGGTAGAGAGATAGATGAAGAAATCAATGGCCAATATTTTTGTGGCTAATAATTTTTCCCTTTAGAATTAACAATCAAATAAAATGATTATTGATACCTATATATTATCTGTAAATATAAATTGCACAGTGTAGGTATCATCTAAATGATATTTTTATTTACATCCTATTTTGATCATTTTAATAATCTACTAATTTCCAAGTAAGTACAAAATTAACTCCTTATGATTATAATTAAGAAATGTGAAATATTACTTATGATAAAAAATGTGATAGGAATTTAAATTTATCTCATACTATTCACTACCTAATATTAACTGTGATTTTCTTTACATTAGCATTTAATTTTCAAGGTTGGGAACTTCAATAAATTTTTGGCAAAATCTAGGCTACTAATCTAAGATGTAATAGAGATCAAGCCTAAGATACAGTATTCTGCTATTGCTAAGATATAACTAGGATAGTCATCTAACATAATTCTATGCTCATGGAATTTAAACCTAGTAAGATAGAGAACAATCAACCTAATAAATCACACTATAAATGTATACTTTTAAACTTAGGACAGTACTCTAATTGAGTCATTCAGAAATTCTAATGTGTACACTAGTCACCATGAAATTTGTTAAAATATAAATTCGGTGTCAGTAGGTCCAGAATGAAACTCAAAATTTTGCATTTTAATCAAGCTCTCTGGTGAAATTGATGCTGCTAAGTCTGTGAACCACATTTGAACAGTGTTTTATTCAAAGTTCTGCAGATAAACAGAACCAATATGGTATATATATATTTACTTAAAATATATATGATTTTAAGAAATTGGTTTTTGCAATTTTGAGGGCTAGCAAGTCCAAAATTCATAGGGTAAGCTGTCAATTCCAGAAGCAGTCAATGCTATGGTCTTAAGTTCAAAAGAAGACTGGAGTCTAAATTCCTTCTTTTTGGAGGAACCTCCATCTTTTCTCTAAGGCCTTCAACTGATTGAACAAGGCCTACTATACTATGCAGAAGAATTGACTTTACTCAAAGAATACTGATTTACATGTTAATCACATCTAAAAGCACCTTCACAGCAGCATCTAAATAGGTGTTCGACCAAATAGGTACTGTGTCATGGCTAAGCAGACACATGAAATTAATCATCACAAGTAGCAAGGCTTTAAAACAGACATGGGCAAACTATGGCCTCTAGGCCAAATTAGGCCAGCTTTTTGTCTCCTTCTGTGCATCTCACAAGCTAAGTATGGCTTTCACATTTTTTAAATGGTTGAAAAAGTCTAAAGAACAATAGTATTTCAATGCCAGATAAAATTATATAAAACTCAATGGCACCTAAATAAAGTTATATTAAAGCACAGCTACAATCATTCATTACAAACTGTTGTGGACACAGAGTTGAGCTGCTGTGACAGAGAAAGTATTATCCACCAAAGATAAAAGATATCTCATCCATTACAGAAAAACATCATTGACCTCCGCTTTTAAGGAAAGACCATGGTTTTATGTGAGCAGATTTGAGATGACAATTTATAAAGGAGAAACGATAAGAAAAAAGAGTAGTTTTCAAACATTAGTGTGCATCAGAATAATTTGGATCACTTGTTAAAACAGATTTCTGGCCTCCATTCTGAGTTTGTGTTTTCAATATCCCTGTGATGGGACCTCTGAATTGTTTTTCTCACAAGTTCCAAGTCGCTGCTGATGCTGCTGTTCTGATGACTTATTTCGAGATCACTGATCTAGAATAGATTTGAGAAACTTCAGCATTTCTTTTCTGGATTGAAGAGCGTGAGCTGGTAAAGGAGCCAGGAAAGTAGCTGAAAAAAGTAGAACAATCAAATTACAGAAAAAGTACTCTTTCAAGAGAGAGGGAATATTTTAAGGTGTTAAAAGTGCTGAACCATAACTAAACAGATAACTGAAAATCAACTTTGGATTTAAGGAAAGGAAGTCTGTGCTGGTCCCTCTTAGCACAGTTCATCCTGGTGTATTCTTGCTATGTGATGGCTACACAACTTCTCTATATGCCACAAATTTCAAGTTAATAAATGATACTGGCTAAATTATAATTACCTCATTAAGTAACTGTTCTATATTTAAGGACATAAGCTATCTCATTTTATGACAAAATAGACATATAATATTAGAAGGTCTAAAACAGCTTATTTGATTGGGCCTTAGAGTTATTACTATATAAATAGTAAGAGTTCTGAAAAATTGGCCTAAAATTAACATAGCATGTTAAATCTGACATAAACCTTTGGTGTTTTCTACCATTAGTGTATAGTATATTAAACACCTTTAAAGAAAATAAATAAATAAAAGCAGCCATATTGAAAGCCTAAGTAAAACTATTGTGCTTCTAAGATCCTCATGAATGAATTATCTTCAAGAAAATGCTTTACTGCATTCTGGTCCTTTTGTTAATGTTATTTGTGAGTATCTAACAAAGTATGAGAAAAGATAGTTTTCCTTTTTCATTTTATTTATTTACTTATATTTATTGACTAGAGGCCCAGTGCACAAAAATTTGTGCACTTGGGAGGTCCCTTAGCCGGGCCTGTGCCCACTTGCAGTCTGGGACCCCTCTGGGGATATCCGCCTGCTGGTGTTCCTGGTCAGCCTGGGTGAGGGGCTGATGGCTGTTTGCAAGCTGGCCAAGCCCCCCGGTATGGACCCTCACCCCATTGGGGTGTGGCCAGCCTGAGTGATGGGCTGTGGTCCATTTTCAGGCTGCTCACAGTCCCTTCAGGTTTTGGGTCCCTACTGGGGTACCTGGCCAGTCTGGGTGAGGGGTTGATGGCTGTTTGCAGGCTGGCCAAGTCCCCCAGTAGGATCCCTCATCCCATTGGGGTGTGACCAGCCTGGGTCTGGACCTAAAGGCTATTTTCAGGCTCTCAGGATGCCCACAGCTGCCATTGACTTAATATCCCAGCAAGGCTGACTGGAAGCAGGTTTCTGGGGTTTATTTATCTTCTATAATTGAAACTATTGCTTTAAGCCGAAGCCTAGGCAGGCAACGAAGCCTTCTGTCTGAGTCAGCTCCATGGCTTCTACAATTGAAAAAATGTTGCCATTAGCAGAGAGAGGCCCAGCTGGCCCATCACTGGTGCAACGGAGGCCTGCTGTTTGCTTCAGCTGCGAGGCTTCATAATTGAAACACTGTTGCAACAATGTTTCCTGGAGCCGGGAGAAGCCCAGCAGGCCGGCAGACAGTTTACTCCTGGTGCAACAGAAGCCTGCTGTTTACTCCAGCTCTGTGACTACCTGTCTCCATCTTGGCTGGGTTAATTTGCATACAGCCACTCTGATTGGCTGGTGGGCATGGCTTAAGCATCCAGTAGAAACAGTCAAATTTAATATTACTCTTTTATTAGATTAGACTTTTAGAGAGAAAGAAAGGAAGAGGGAGAGAGAAACATTGATGAGAGATGAGAAACACTGAGCAGCTGCCTCCTGCATGTCCCCTACTGGGGATCAAACCTGGAATATGCCCTGACCCAGAATTGAATAAGTGACCGCTCAGCGCATAGGACAATACTGAATCAACTGAGCCATCCTGACCAGGGCCACTTTCCCTCTTTAGATCTTGATTTCTGTGATATTTTAATGAGGTAAAATAAATCAAACATTTCACTATAAAAAGTAAATGGTCAGCTTTCCTTTGTGGATTCATTTCAGCTATAAAATATGAAAGAGGTTACAGTCTATACTAAAAAATAAAATTCAGTCATTGTTTTCCTGGAATGTTTTACCATTTTCCCCTTTAACATTATCAAAGTGACAAAATTCCCTAAAATCACAGCCAAAATTTTATCTTCCAAATGCACTATAATGTGGTTTTACTTCTTTTCTGCTTAGGAAATTTTCTGTGAGGTTGAAGATTGAAGGTCACCGGAACGGCATGCCCCTCACGTGAACGACTGGCTCTCCCCCGGGATATTCATATTCCTTGTTATTTCCCCTCTGTGTTGTTGCTTGGGCAGACAGCTGTGGGTACCAAAATTTAGTAAAGGATTACAGACTACACCTATAGAGTCTTTGAATTGTTTGCTATTTGGTCAACTTTTTAAAAACTTGGGCTCTGTACCATTGAAGATAGAGAACCAAATGAAATTTTCCTTCTTTAAATTTTTAACAATGAATTTTCTTTCTTTAAATGTATCAACCTTAATGGTATTAAAAATAAGAATAATATTGCCTGGTCAGTGGTTGAGGATCGACCCATGAATCAAGAAGTTGCTGGTTCAATTCTTGGTCAGGGCACATGCCTAGGCTGCAGGTTTGATTCCCAGCAGGGGGCATGCAGGAGTCAGCCAACTGTTATTTCTCATGGATCTTTCTGTCTCTCTATCTCTTTTCCTTCCTCTCTCTCTAAAATCAATAAAAACATATTAAAAAAATAAGAGTAATATTAACTTCTTAGGCATATATGTTGTTATGGTTTATGAGTAATAATATAAACTTTGCTATTTGGGAAGATGTCTTATTTTTTTCCTATTAAGACAATAGATTGAATAATTATTTCATGTGTTCAGCTTAAATATCTTTTAATTAGTTTATATTAATAACTCTAAAATTTACAATAATAATGGCATTTCCTTAGAAAGTTTTATGTTTATCATTAGAATAACAATCAATATTTAAGTCTGCCTTGTAGAAATTCATCAAAATACCCCTACCTTATACTAATTTATGTTTGCTGTTGTAAAAAAAGTATAAAAACATGTATTAATTAGAAGCTATAGTAACCAATTATAGTTTATACATCCAAAATCTTAGAAATTTTGTTCAGTTTTATCAACAAAAGATGAGGTGTTCATGCAAAAAGGAAGAGATAACATATTTGCCACTGAACCACACAAAATCTCTATTGCTATATGCTTTTTCTTTTTCCTGCTCTTTTTCATTTTTATTTCTTGCTAATCCTCACCTGAGGATATTTTTCCATTGTTTTTCAGAGGGAATAGCAGGGAGCCTGGCCTGTGTGGCTCAGTGGTTGAGAGACAACCTATGAACCAGGTGGTCATGGTCTGATTCCCAGTCAGGGCACATGCCTGGGTTGTGGGGTCAATCTCCAGTAGGGGGGCAGGAAGGAGGCAGCCAATCAATGCTTCTGTCTCATCATTGATATTTCTGTCTCTCTCTCCCTCTCCTTTCCTCTCTCTGAAATCAATAAAAATATATTTAAAAAACAAAATAAAAAGAAGGGAGGGGAAGAGACACAGAGATGGGTGTGAGAGAGACACCTCAGTTGGTTGCCTCTCACATGTGCCTGACCTGGGATCAAGCCTGCAACTGAGGTAGGTGATCTTGACTGGAATCAAACCTGAGACCCTTTAGTTTGCAGGTGGACAGTCTATCCACTGAGCCAAACCAGCCAGGGCTTCCCTGCTCTTTATATGTCATCCAAGTTTAATTTCTGACTTGCATTTTATGCTATTTATCACACAAGGTCACAATTTCTTCACTATATAATACGCAGAAACTAGAATTGTCTGTTTTGAAAACATCATTATAAGTTATCTCTTCATTATAACATTTCCATTCCAGATTGAGGGTTGGTGGATATAAGGAATTATCAAAGGCCACTTTTAAGTTTGGTACCTTGATTATTTAGCAATATAAAATTGGCTGGAATCATATTCTTTTTTAAAAATATAAAAATTAGTCTACTTTTATTTTTTAAAATATAAAGAAGTCATTAAGAAAAGGTATTTACTTACCCTTTACTACAAACAGAATTCCTTTGCAAAATGTATCTTTCTTTATAAATGTACAGAATGATGAAAAACACTGCTATTAATTTTGTATTATTAAGATTGAGTAGTCTATCGATAGAGGAATAGTTATAGAATAGCAAAACCAGGATTAACAGACTTTATATAAGAAATTATTTTTTCTCTACTTTTGCTCTAAAAACCAGGGGATATTTTATTATTAAAAATTAGATTTCCTAGATGAAATACACTTCCTGCATTGCAAATTTTCCAAATTAACTCAAAATGACAATAACTTTCAAGGAATAAAACAATTTCAAGGCAAAGGCAATAACTTTCTGATAAAATATTAACCATGTTGTAAAACTGAAGACACTCAAACTATGACCAGTTCTAAAATGTTATACAAATTACAAAAAAACCCAACAGGTAAAATATAGTACAATACACAAATTTAATCAGACATTTGTCTGTGTTCCAAGTATGCACATCTTATATAATAAAAGGGTAATATGCAAATTGAACCTAACAGCAGAACAACTGGAAATGACTGGTCACTATGACACACACTGACCACCAGGGGGCCGACGCTTAATGCAAGAGCTGCCCCCTGGTGGTCAGTGCACTCCCACAAGGGGAGCTCTGCTCAGCCACAAGCCAGACTGATGGCTGCCAGTACAGTGGTGGTGGCGGGAGCCTCTCCCGCCTCCTCAGCAGGGCTAAGGATATCCAACTACAGCTTATGCCTGTACCCAGCTGGTAAGTGGACATCCCCCGTGGGCTCTTGGGTGTCAGAGGGATGTCTGATTGCCAGCTAAGGCCCGGTGGAAGACCAGACCTGAGCCAGCAGGTAGATATTCCACAAGGGGTCCCAGGCTGCAAGAGGGCACAGGCAGGGCTGAGGGATGCCCCCCCCCTCCCCCATGCACAAATTTTTGTGCACCGGGCCTCTAGTTTCAATATATAAATAATTGCAATTTGAACAATGTTTTTAGGATTTTTACATTTTTTAAGCTAATGTATTTTTATGGCTACTTGTTTTGAGTAACAGGGATAAAACAAATATTACTTTATTATATAAATATTTTTGCAGTCAATATCTGTTTTCATTACATGAGCATGTGACAACATTCTTAAGAAATAGAGAGGAGATGAGTCAGGGAAGGTGGAGTGAAGAGAGAGAGAGAAAGGATGCAGAGCAGGGAAGTGAAGAAGAAGAAAAGTGGATGAACAAGCTACAAACAAGTAATGACATAATGAAAATAAAGTTATATGAATATAGAGTACTCTGTTACAAAACTAGAGATATAAATAATATATTCTTAAAATATGTTGCTTCACTGAACTATTCACTGAATGCCAAAATGATAGATTTTGCTGGATTTTAGTAAGGTTTGGGGGGAGCAGTAGAGAGTCAGGAATAATCATTTAGGCAGATGAAGATCAGGAAAACAGAGCTGTGGCAGGTCTTTGTATGCTGTAAGTATTCTGTATTTTTTCCTCTGTTCTATTGTCCTTCTTATAATGGACATGTGACTGCATTTTCAACTTATAACTCCTGACTGAATTTTTGGAAAAATTTTTTTTCTAATTGAACAGTATGGATGAACCTGGACAGTATTATGCTAAGCAAAATAAGCCAGTCGCAGAAAGACAAATATCACATGATCTGATTCATATGTGGAATTAATTAATAAAATAAACCGAGGAACAAAATAGACCCAGAGACATAGAACCATGGAACAAACTGATAAATTTCAAAGGGAAGGTGTGTGTGGGCCATGTGTAAGGGGGAGAGAATAACTAGGGAAGTTATATGCATGTATGTACAGACAATAGTGTGGTGAAGACTTGGGAGGAGCAGGTGTGAGGAGGAGGAAGTCAATGGCAAAACAAACAAAAAACACACAAAGAAAACAAAACAAAGGAGTCATCTGTAATACTTTCAACAATAAAGATAAATTAAAAAAAATAAAAAGCTTGTTTCATTCATTCACAGATATAAGCATCCGAAACAATACACATCAATTTTTACTGCTGTGCCATTCATGTACTTGAAGTAATAAGTAATAGTGCATTTATCTCACTACATCAGTGGATGTTTATAAAATGAATTTTAGCTTATCATTTTAATTTCTGTTGCAATAAAAATCATTTAAAAGTATGTTGATAACACTCATTTTTAGATTTTTAAAAATTTCTTCCACTCACTACTTTATTTAGTTTTTCCTTAATTCTATTATGGACTTGCAAATAATTTTATCTTCATTACGCTCATAGTGTATTAAAAATTACATAATTTTCTACAAATAAGTTTATCTATTTCTTGAGAAGCACTTATTTTCCTCCGTCAAAAATAAATGGTCTAAAGGGACAACTGTACAGTTACACTATTCTGACTTATTTCCCTGGGTATGCACATTCTAATGACTGCACTTAAATCATAACTTGGTTTAGTCCCTGGGCATTTTTCTAATCCATTCACTCAACAAGTTTTTATAGAGCAGCTACCTTTAGGTGTAGTGTTTTGCAATTGAGATACAACGTTATGAATACGAGTCATTTGGTGTGCCATAGACATTGCGTCTAGCAGGATATTTAGATAACAGTCTGGCAATTGTGGTAAATAGTGTCATTCCTCTTACCAAAGTGCCTTCTCATTTTTTAATAAAGATTTAATCTGTTTCATTTTTGTATGCAATTCAACACCATTTAAATCATGCTTCTCCTTCCCAAATGATGACTTATTAATTAATTTGTTCTCTTGTTGAACGCTTGTGTGTCAGTTATTTAACCGGACAATGTAGTAATAACAGTCAGCAAAGCAGACATGATCTTTGTCATGAGCTTACATTTTAGTAGTTTAAACAGAGAATAAGCCCAAAGAAAAACATACACATGTTCAAGTAATAGGGCGTTTTGTGATAAATAAAACAGGATAAAGAGTAAAATAATCATGGTGAGCAGGGAGATAAGTTTTGAGAAGAAATCTGATGAAGAAAGGAGAATCATGAGAACATCTATGCAAGAGTAGTTGAAGAAGAGAAGACAAAAGCTGGTGAAAGGAATGTGGCATATTTGATTCTTCAGTAAGACCAGCCCAATGGGACTAAAATTAATTAAGAAAAAGAGATAAAAAGCAGCAGCAACAACAATTTAGGAAATAGAGTCAGAGAATTATGTAGGATATACTCTAATGAAAGTTCTGCCAGACGTGTTTAAGTGTTGGATTCTGGAACAAGAAACTAGTGTAGAGTATGCACATCAGGCTAATATGACACAATTTAATAAAATAATTATATTCATGTTATGAAGAATTTACTTAAGGGAATAAGAACAGAAACAAGAAGATTAGTTCAGCTGTATCCTGTGTGATAGACATGTTGGTGATGAAAAATGCTCAAATCTGAAATATATTTTGAATGTGGAGCTCATAGAACTTGCTAAGAAATTTAATTGCAGAGGACAGTAATGAATTCTAAGGTTTCAGCCTGAGCAAACGTTTAGAGCTCAAGGATGGAACAAGATTTCTGTCTTGGACTTGCCAAAATCACGATGCTTCTTATACATCCAAATGGATACATCAGGAAGATCATTGAAAACATGTCTGTAATTGAAAGAAGGCCAATTTTGAAAGCAAACGTTTGGAAATATTAGCATAAGTGATATAGAAATTATTTATAGTTATGTCCCTAGACAAATTGAGTATAGATTGGGCATGGATAAAGAAGAGCGCAAATGAAACCCAGGGGACTTTAAGAGTTTTGAGTTTGCCCTAGAGGCTAAGGGATCAGCGGTGTTTCAGGAAAAATAATTTAATATCTCAGAGGTTGAGTTTCAGGAGGGTTATGATTGACTATTGCATTTGTCAATATGGAAGTCAATACTACTGGTAAGTGTGACAGAAAAATCATAATTAGAGTAGGTTAATGAGAGCATGTGAGTTGGGAAAATGGAACAGTTATTATAGAACATATTTTTTAAAAATTTTCTGCAAACTGTAGAGAAGTGGAGTATTAATTGGAAATAGTTAATCAAGGGATGGTCATTTCAGGATGGAGAATATTGCTGCATGTTTGTATTCCTGTGAAAATGACATAACAGAAAAGATAACATTGATGATGATGTGGAGACAGGAAAAAAAGTTTAATGTTTTTGGAAAAAAAGCATTAAGTGAATGTCATATAGAAAAATGACAATACAAGTACAAGGAGATCGCAAGGCAACGCTAGGAGCTCACTTGGAATTTGTAACACTAAATAGAAAGTGATTCCATTGACAATGGCCTAGTTTTCTCTACTCAAGCTCTGCAGGCAATTAGAAGACACAGAATAAATTTAAATAGGGTAGCAGTTTTGTCAATTGAGAAAGACAGATGGAGATGGGGCCTAGGATTTAAGAGTGTATATAAATGTTATTTTATTAATATAGTGATGAATCATGACATCTGAATTGGATAAGGATATTTTGAGATGGCCAATAGCCATCTGAGTTGGACATATCAGTGATTGTGGTCAGAGAAGGGGCTTACCTTAGTAATATTTTGGAGGTTATTCTTCAGAGTAGAAGTTATGGTATAAGCCTGGAAATTGATGGTAGACGTAGGAAAGAGGTAAAGTCATTGACAATGATGACATTTTTAAAAAAGAAGAAAAAAATTGAGGGTTTCTTTGCTTGGGACAATCTGGGACCTACAGAGTATACAGAGTGAAACTGCTCAGGCTGTACTTCCAGCTCTGGGCTGTGGATAGAAGCTAATCTCAGACTGAGGAAAGGCACTTCTTTTAAAAGTCATCTGCCCAAACATAGAGCCTCTATTGAAATTCATGCACACGGAAGAGGCCTTTTTAAATAATTTAAACAAATACACTTTTTGTGTGAGTGGACCCTGATTTGAAATCACCAAACATGTAGTAAAGGGTTAGGGTGTTAACATTTTCAATGAATGAGAGGCATGGCAGAAAGGTTAGCACATGGCCACAAGCAGAAAGGGTAGTAGGTAGTACTATTGACATATGCTTCAAATGGATTGAGATTTTAGCTGAAAGACAAAAGGAGAGCAATGGCCTTGAAGAGCTCTGAGACGTATGGAAGGCATCTTTCTCCTTACAGGTCCTTTGGGCAGAGTGTCATCCATCACTTGATAGAGTTACAAGGTAAGTGATGCCTTGAGGTGATAGCAGATTTAAATTAGATGAAAAAGATGAAAAAGAATTTTTTTTTCAGAGAACAGTTTGTATATAGCTTTACAACTTGTGTGTTATTTCCTAGTTACTTATGTTCTGCGTGCCTCGGTTTCTTCATTTTTAATGTGGGAATGAATAATACTGTTAAATTGTCAGATCGCTGTGGAAGTTTAGAGATGATATACAAAAAGACACAAAACATTTTATTGTGTATATCAAATGCTTAAATATGACTTACGATTTCTTATTAAACAGTTCTGAGTGTGCGGTTGGTACGTGTCCATGACAGAGGTGAGAGTGGGTGAGAGGTGTGGGAGGGTGTGGGGAGCGACAGTCTTACCATGAGGCTCTGGTGGGGAACTTCCTTCACAGCTGCATTGCTGGTCATGATCCCCCCTTTGCATGTAAAACCTCTCCTGTTTTATAGATGCGTGACTCAAATATAATATTCACTACCCACCCAAATTTTTAACCACTATACCTTAATCTTTGAAGACTTACCCTGTGTCATTTTCTTCCTGCTCACATCTGTTTATCCTCACTGACTTTAATTGTGTGGGATGGTGGCCCAACCAACAGTTGGCCTTTCCTTAGCCTTTCATCCCTGAAGTTCTCCACCTGCAGAATCACTAAGCCAAATATGTCCATTTGCAATAATATTTATGTAGGGCAGCTTAGGGTGCAGATGGAAGCTAGAGGTAAAGCTAACTTCTCTATATTACTCCTACTTTGGGATAGAGCCTGGGAGACTGGAGAACATAGCAGATTTTCTTAACTGTCAATGTCACATATTCTTTTCTGATGTCTGGATTTCAACCACATGGATTGGACAACTCAAATTTGCTCTGGGAGTCATCCATCTCTTCACTTTGCTGGAACAAAGAACTAGTAATTATTTAACAGGCAGCTGAGGCTGGAGGCTGGATGGTTAGGAGGGTAGGGCAGGAATCAAACCCTGATTTATAGCATTTGCTGGTTTCCATGGTGTAAATATTCCACCATGGCCAATTTTGAGTTACAACATGATGTACTGAATACATTTCTGGGAAGAAATAGAAAGCAGCATTTCATTAGGTTAGTATTTCCTCATAAAGATAACAGAAAAATAATCACAAGAGGGCCCATAATAGGAAACAAATAGGACAAGATGGGTTTTGAGAATTAATTGCTTTTGTCTTTTTATATAATTTAGTAAATTATCAATTAATGGGATTGAAATTTTAATGATAACTGTGTTTAACAGTAGGCTCTCAAATTTTCTGAAAGATTTCTGCAACAAGAAGATCACCAAAGCCCTGATTGGTTTGGTTCACTGGATAGAGCATGGGTCTGTGGACTCAAGGGTCCCAGGTTAGATTATGGTCAGGGGCATGTACCTTGGTTGCAGGCACATCTCCAGTAGGGGGTGTGCAAGAGGCAGCTGATCGATGTTTCTCTCTCTCTATCCCTCTCCCTTCCTTTCTGTAAAAAATCAATAAAATATATTAAAAAAAAAGCCATAGCTTTCCTTAGAGCATAATAGATGGCTCTATTGGCCTACATACTAGTGCAGCCTGGAAGAAGGAACGAGTTAACACCTAAAAGCAACCTGCAACAAATACAAATGGGAGCTATTAAATAGGAAGCCAGCAGCCAACTCCCCATACAGACATTTATGAATAACAGGACATTTTTTAAAATGTTTTTTTGATGAGTATAGCTGAAATCTCAATAACCCACCCACCCTGTTTTTTTCCTCTTTTTCCTGCTCACTAACTCCTAATTTCTAGAAATCTCATAAATAAATGACCTGCAGCCATGACTTTGACCCAGGCTATGCTTTAGAAAAAAACCCAAAAACTAAGAAGCTAAAATCAGAGGAGTTCCTAGTGAGCAACAATTCAGAATGAGATTCTGAAACTCGGTCAGGGCATGATAAAGCTATCTCAAAATGAAACTGCGTATCTGTCCTATCTGCAGGGCTGCCTGGAAGTCGAATTCTGACTCCAGGCCAAGACAAAGAGTCCATGGGTTAGCTAGTGGTTTAGCTATTTAATGTTTGAAACTCCTGCAGCACCCAGAGCCACCTTGCTTATGCTGTTTAGGGATGCTTCCATTGATGACTTACATCTGGTGAAATCAATTAGCAGCTGGCTTGGACATGTGTCTCCTGGGGCATAAAATACCCTCCTGGAGTCTTGCCCTAGGTCTCCTGAAACCAGGATGCCTCATCTATGGCTTGATAGTTCACAATTCAACGTTAAAGAGCATTCTGTGGGATTGAGAAAAGACTCCGGGGAGCTGTGCCTAGCAGATCACTGGGGCCCTTGGTTTACCTGCACATTATTTTTGTTCTGTACACGATCAGTTGTGCAGATGCTCTGTGGAGTTCAGTGAATCCTCTCAATTATCTGACCTCTGAAATCATTGCAACCCTCATCATAAGAATGGAACATGGTTCCATGCTGCAACACCAAAATTAATAATTTTCTCATCTGAGCTGATTTGGGATAAGGTGCAGGCAAAGTGGGAACACTGGGTTATGAAGTCTTGGGGAGTATTCCCCTGATCTGTTGTACCACTGGGTAGTGGTAGAGACTGATGATAAGTAACTTCATGGCTTAATAAAGCTTCTGGGAGTTGCCAGTCCTGTTAATTCATAAAGTCCAGTGGATGTAGCCACAATCCATCCTACAATAGAAAGGGTACATTCTGGGTCAAACTCCAGCACAGTGGACCTGAGTCAGTCGCATGAAGTTGTGTCTCCATCTCTCATGTTACCTGCTTGTGTTGAACTGGAATCTCTCTTTCAGCTCACACCCATGTGACTCAAGAGGCTTGGATCCTCATGACCAACTGATGCCCAAGAAAAACTGGGGGTTTGTTTGACAAATGATTTAGCTTGTTGCATTGGTATTAACTGAAGTACATAGAGTGGATGATTTTTGCCTCAAGCAGACCTGTGAGAAGAAACACGTGGATGTATACTTTAAAAGAGTGAGAAGAGGGCTGAGGTCATGCTAAACACAGAGCCTGGGTGGTGGTGGATATCCTGGTAGCTTTGCTTAGGTACCTGCAGGGGCAAATTGGAAAGTTAGGGCATCTGGAAAGGTGACATGCTAATTGGGTGGATCTATGGGAATGAGCACAAAGTGAGAGAATTTTTTTTTTATTTCACAGCAATGTCCACAGAACATCCAAGCAGAAGAGACCCTTAAGAAACAGATGCCCATGATGGCCTGCCTGTATCTGACAGCCCTATCTGTGCCTCTCCAGAGTTTGTGCAATGGGTGCATGAATGGAATAGTCAATGGTGACAGATTTAAGTTATGCAGGGTTCCATAGCCCTGTAATTACAAGGTCAATTGAGCTACTGCTTTCCTGGCATTGAGCACTTGATATCAGACCAATCACTTAGCTACAAATAAATCACATCAGACCCCTGTAGCCCTTCCATAACTATAGGAGTACGGGTTTACCTGCCTTGATTACAGTGTCTCAGCCAGAACCATTAAGGAATGCTGATACTATGTCTGACTTCCTCACATTATTATAACTCAGGAATTAATTAATACTCTTTTATCAACAGTGGCTAGAATAACTGTGGCCAGAGACCAAGGATTAAAAGTAAGATTTACCATCAAAACCAGTGACTGTTATAGACTGAACACATACCCCTACCACCAATTCATATGTTGAAGTTCTCATGCCCAGTATCTCAGAATGTGACTGTATTTGAAGATAGGATATTTAAAGATGGGATTACGTTAAAATGAGGTCGTGAGAGTGGTCCTAATTCAACAGGAGCTGGCATCCTTATAAGAGGAGATTTAGGACACACACTAAAGAAAGATCATGTAAAGACATAGCAGGAAAAGGTGGCTATTTATAAGCCAAGAAGAAAGGTCTCAGAAGGAACAGTGCTTGCGGACACCTTGAAGTTCAACCTACTTTCAGCCTCCTGAATTGTGCAAAAAGAATTTTTTATTGTTTAGGTCACCCAGTCTGGGATACTTTGTTATGGCAGCACTAGAAAGCTTATATGTAGCCACCTGGTAGAATTTATATTTTCTGTGTTCACCTCTCCTATCTAGGTGGTGAGAGGTGGGGCAGTTCAGAAATTATCAGGCAGTTCGGGAGTCGAGGCTCAATGTACCTTCTTCTCAATCAACAGCATGTGCACGCGCGCATGCGCGCACGCGCACACACACGTACACACACACATACACACACATACACACACTCGCGCACACCTTCTTATTCCATCAGATTTCACTTACAAAAACACAAATTCAAAGAGAACATTTTTAAGATAGAGCGTCAGCCTGTGGACTCAAGGGTCCCAGGTTCAATTCCGGTCAAGGGCATGTACCTTGGTTGCGGGCACATCCCCAGTGAGGAGTGTGCAGGAGGCAGCTGATCGATGGTTCCCTCTCATCGATATTTCTAACTCTCTATCCCTCTCCCTTCCTCTCTGTAAAAAAAAATCAAAAACATGTATTTAAAAAAAAAGAATTTCAAGACAGTGAATGCAAAGCAGTAACTTCACTCACGAAGCCTGACTGAACACGGACCTTGCAGGACTACCTTGGCCACAGGCCAATGAGGATCGCTCCATCCTGAGGAGAGGAATTAGGATGAGGCTGGATGGACCTGAGCAGTGCAAGAGTTGGGCTGAAGTGAACGCGTGTGCTCTCCTGCATCACACTCCCTGGCTTGACTCTGATCTTTTCTGCAGCTGAAGTGGATAGTTTTGACTTGTGAAAACACAGCCTTGACTGTGTCGTACACACGGCTCTACTCCTGTGCGTCCGGGGAGCATAGCTGAAGTCAAGGAACTCGCAAGCCTGTGTGTCTATGCAGCATGAAAGCACCTTATAGCCAATGTGGGAT
The DNA here is from genome assembly GCA_004026665.1 of Murina feae. Classification (NCBI taxonomy): domain Eukaryota; kingdom Metazoa; phylum Chordata; class Mammalia; order Chiroptera; family Vespertilionidae; genus Murina; species Murina feae. Next base: position 58,563 of record PVJC01001260.1, read on the forward strand.
GGGAGCTGGCGGACAAATGCACACACATCCTTTCACCCACTGGAGGCTCATTTACAAGAAGCCTTTTCAAAGCTTCCCAGAGACCCTGGTGGAAATGGAGCCCTGGGTTCCTACAGCCTTGTCACTGTGGCTTTTGCTCCTTACCTTTTCCTCACTCTTGGCTTTCTTGAGTCAGCTCCCAAATACATCCCGTGCACCCAAGTCATTGCCTCCGCCACTGTTCTCAGGGAATGCAAATTAAGATGTGCGTGGGAGAAATGGTGCCTCGACTTCCTTTCACTGCGCCCTCAGTCATTCTCCAGCGCTTCAGCAATCATTCCTAGTAATTGGATTACGTGAATTGTAGTCTTGAATGAAACTCCCAAGATGTGGATGGGATCCTAGAATCTGGGGAAATAAAAGCTTCATATGAGAGCTGCGTTTTTCTGTCTTCTAAAAAAAATGGAGATTTTTCAACCCTCCCTCTTCTCGCCTTTTATGAACATAATTTTTTTGTCCTTTATTCTGGGAGAGTCTCAAGAATTATCTCTTTAATTCCAGACATTCACAGAAAATAGATAAACCACCGACAGGGATGAAATCTTTGAGGTAGTAATGGAATTTTAAACTTCTCAGCCCAGTGTTCTTTTGATAATGTAGATTGATGTTCATGCCTTTTTGAGTCAGTGTTTTGTCAATAAAAATTGTGTTGCTCTTTTCCAGAAAAATGGTTTTCCCTCTGGATATAGATTGTAACTGCGCTGTGCGGCATGATGATGCTTACTGGTGTGGACATGAATGCTTTCATATTCGAAAAGCGGCAGAGATTCAGTGGCCTGCAGACAAGATGTAAGAGCTTGTTCTCTGTCTTTCATCAGATAAATAACCTTGAAAATGACTAGACTAGATTGGTTAAAGCTTACCCAGATCCACGGGATACAACATTCCCTTTTGGCCACCAAAGCCAGAGACTTTGGACTCACCCTTCTCTTTTCCTAACCAAATGACACCAGCCCACCCATGTGCTCTAGTCATTCCATCTCTTTCTCTTTTATTAGTTCCTTCCTCCCTATCTACTCTATCATCACCACTATGTCCTTAGCTGAAGCATTTTTCATCTACCTCACTTGCTATACCTCTATCCTAATTGGTTTTCTTGACTTTCTTCTTACCTACTCTAAGGCATCCTCTAGATCGATGCTGTCCAATAGAACTTTCTGCAATGGTGGGGAGTCTAACAGGATGGCTACTAGCCACATGTGAGTGTTTGAAACAGAGTTAGTGAGATGGAGAAAATAAATGTTTAATTTTAATGTACTCAAATTGAAAATTAAATAGCCATATTTGGCTAGGGGCTATCACATTGGACAGTACAACTTTAGAATGTAAACTCCATGTGGAGGTCTTTCATTAGTCGCATAGATTGACTATTATTTCTAACTTTCTCCCTAAACCATGCTCATGATGCTTGACTGTACTTAATTTCTTTACTGGTATGTATCATCCTGTGAAGTTGTAACTTCTTGCAGACAAAGATCTTAACCTGAAAAATCACAATAAAAATAACAATAACCTCCACAGCAATAATTGGGAATGATTAACACTGATCTCTTCTATGTCCCTTTCTTAGTTTCAGAAAAGATTCCACAAATAATTCCATGTTCTCAGAAAAGTCATTGGAAGGTTACCTATTTCTCTTACTCAACCATCTACTTGCTCTTCATTATTGCAGAAAACCTAGCATTCATTGGATCAGATCACATATATTAATTGTGGAGTTACTTTGCCTCAAAAATTGGTAACAAAGAAATACATCTTGTCCAGGCTTTGTGACAACCTTTTGGAGGAAATATTGGTGGTTCAGAAACTATTCATACTCTTTTATACCTTCTACTATGTCAGAGACTGAATGTGTGAGGTAGGCCAAATCTTCTATATGAAGGGTGTGTAAGTATATTTGAAGTTACCTTTGCAGACCTAATTTTATCAACGGGTGGCTTCCAAAGCCTTGATTGGAAGGGAAAATTATGAAACTACACTTTGCTCTGAAATTGAAGCCACTTCAATTCAGTAGTACTGTGGAGCCCCATATGTTAGGACTTATAAAAACTTTATTTAATAACTAAGGGTCCAGTGCACAAAAATTGGTGCACTCGAGGGGTCCCTCAGCCTGGCCTGTGCCCTCTTGCAGTCTGGGACCCCTTGGGGGATGTCCACCTGCTGGCATGCCAGGCCAGCCCGGGTGAGGGGTTGAGGGCCATTTTCAGGCTGCCCCAACATCCCAGCAAGGCTGGCTGGAATCAGGTTTCTGGGGTTTATTTATCTTCTACAATTGAAATTTTGTTGTCTGGAGGCCTAGTTAGGCAATGAAGCCTCCTGTTTGCTTCAGCTCTGTGGCTTCTATTATTGAAATATTGTTGCCTTGAGCAGAGGCCCAGCTAGCCTAGGCAGGCAATTTCAACTCCATCGCTGAAGCAACGGAAGCCTCCTGTTTGCTGTAGCTCTGTGGCTGCCGGCCACCATCTTGGCCAGGTTAATTTGCATACAACTGCTCTGATTGGCTGGTGGGCGTGGCTTGGCTGGTGGGGGTGGCTTAGGTATCTCAGAGTGATGGTTGATTTACATATAACTCTTTTATTAGATTAGATAATTCAACTCATGGTTTCTTCTATCTTGTCTTGATTGATTAAAACCTAAAAAGAAGAACTGATTAAGACTCGGTATCCCTAGGTCCCCAAGACTAATAATTACTAGCATTTATTTGGGACTTACTCTGTGCCATGATGTGATGACTACTTTAGTCTTTTATGCAACTAGTATGTTCTGATTGCCTATGCTGTTCTTGGGACTGAGCTAGTTGATAGGGATAGAGCAGTAGTAAAATAGACCTGGTCTCTGCTTTTATTGAGCTTATGTTCCAGAGGGAAGACAGCTAAAAAATTACATATTTGAAAGGCATTTTGAAGGAACTTAACATAGTTAAGTTCCATGATGAAAAGATGGAACATGGTGTGATACTTTAAACAAGCTGAGTGAGTAAGCCCAGCAGACCTTTAATTAGAGATCTTAAGCATAAAACGCTGGGAGAGGAGAGTTCCCGGTGTTAGAAACGGCACATGCAATGATCCTGAGGTAGCTTGAAGTAGCTTGAAGATCTGTGTGACAGCAACTTAGAAACCAAGGGCGGAGTAAGATACTGGTGGTAAATTCATTATTATCCATATTACAGATGAGGATTCTGAGGCAACGGATATGTAAACTAACTTTTGCAAAGTCACAGAGCTGGTAAGTGACAGAGGCAGAATTTGAACCATATCTATAGGACTCCAGAGCCCATCGTCTGGAATATGAGTGCCTACCAAAGTTGGTGCTTAAATGAGTAAGATAAATAAATGTTGGAAAGAGATCTGTCTACATAGACCATTAAAGTTCATCTGATTGGCCAAAATACCAATACTAGTCTAATAATAAGAATTACTTAAGGTAAAAGTCATATTAGTGACAGCTGCTGAAGTAATATTGGCAGACACAAGCTGGGGATAAGTTTTGAGTTTAGGTTTAACAAGATAAAACATGCTAAAAGTCCTGTTGTGAAAAGGAGCCATTTATATATTTTGGCAGTTAGGTGACTTCTTACTGTTTTAAAGTAAGTTAAGTCATCAACAGTAGAAATCAGATTATATTATCTCTAGGCCCCACTTTATTTTGAGGTATGACTGTTAACATCTTTAATATACTGTTCATGAAATAGAAAGAAGTTGATATTACCCCTAGGAGTAATATCTCAGAACAGTTCCCCAAGACTTAGATTACATTTTGGAAAAATAAGTGGAAATAGTAGGAGAGTCCTGTTACCAGTTGTTTGCTTACAGATACAAGATGTCACTGACTAGAGAATAGTCAATGATTACTTCAAGTCATGATTTTTAATATTTTATGGTCAGATAGCCCTTTGAGGTTTAATGCAGACTATGAGTCCTCTCCTTCCAAAATTTGTTTTAAAAAATTCTGAAATTTTGCATGGTTTCCCAAGTCCCTAAGCTATCATCAAAAGACATTAAATGACATTAAAAAGGTTAATAATGCTTACTTTAAGCCCTTTGATTCTGTATAATTTCTCAATAAATATCTATTTAAAATCTCCACATATCATTTCTTTATTTACTTCAGTTATTCCTTGGTTTTCTGAGTCCTAAATATACATACCTGTATTTTAATACCTCTTTTTCATGTTAAACATAATATCCACAAAGTTCAACAATATGTGTGTATGTCTGTGTACATGAACACATAATTGTCTGTTAGTGTATGGGTGTGCTTTTAATGTTGTTTTCACTTTCAGCCTTGCTTCAGGTCCCAGTTTTTTCTTCATCCCTCGGGGCTGGTGTGCTGTGAGGATGCACTCATCTCTCCTGAGATGCTCGTTCTATGAACAGCTCCTTGTTGCACATTTTGTTTCTCTCAGACAAGCTCTGTTCCCCAAGACTATTGCCTCCCTTGAGTTAGAATATTTAACTATTTTAATACTTTTTAATATCAAATGACACATTTGTTAAGGTAATAAGAGTCATAAAACCAAGGTCATGGTTAAAAGTTTGTTGTAACATTTTATTCAGTAACCCTTTAATTTAAGGCCTAAGTATCAGAAAATAATGAAATGCAATCCATACTTCAAATGCGGTGAATTAAAGTAGCTATTTTTGATGTTTTGGAGCCTACCCAACTCCACCCAGGTGTGTGGTGGCCTTCGTCCCCAGGCAAAGCAGGCAGGCGTGAGTAGGTAAGGACCGTTATTCAGATACATTGCACTGATACAGATACAACTCAGAGTTGATTTTTTTTTTCAGTGTTTCCCCAGAGTAACATTGGTTGAGAAAATATAACCTTCTTACAGCTATCTTGAGAAGTGTTAATTACATGGGTAACAATCCACTCTTAGAATTACCATGTGGTTGTGTTAATACTCACTACAAGCCAAAAGGGTACCATGGTCAGACGTTTGGGAAATCACTGAATTAAACTTAATTGGACCTTTGTACTTTAGAAAGTTATGTGAAGCCCCAATAGAGGATAATATAGGCAGCGTCAAAATCTATTTGACTTTGATCTTTGGGCCCCTTTTCTAATAAAGTACAAGGAGCACTTGTTTTTGGAAGCTTCCTTCTATATTACTGAAATCAAAACATGTGCTTTGACAGGCATGAAAGGACCGTTTATGATGAATCATGGGGAACAGTCATCCACCCCACAAAAGACTCGGGCTTCCTCACAGGAATTATATCATAATTCCTTACCCCTTCCTCAGCATTAACAAAGCAAAGGACTGAGAAGTTGGCAATATATTCGTCCTGAAAACACACTTTGAGCACACATTTCTGAAATATTTCCTTTGATATTAATATTCATTATAATTGTATTTTTTGTATTTGTAGAAAACAGAAGGATGATTGGAAAACATTTGTTCTTATGTCTGACCTCCATATCTAATATAGCTAGAACTGTTATCACTATCACATCCAATAAATCATTTTACTTTATCCTTGTGCCAGAGTTATAACCTTTTAAGCCTTATCCTTTCAAATGACTAAATTTTTATTGTCTTAATTTTTCTTAGTATAATACAAGCCAACTTATTTGATGACATGATTCTGAGCACCTTCTTTATGAGCTGTATCTATTTTGGGGTAAATGATCAGTCAATCTGATGCTAGTTATTTCTTTCATGGTCTAAAATTATTCTAGTTGGCAATTGTTTGAGTAAAAATGTGCTGTGCCATATTTATAAATAATTGGTAGATGGGATAGGATGACTATTAAATTCCCATTATAAAAATACATAAAATAATGTATTAGGAAATAGCATCTCTTTAGTTCTGGGTGATATTTAAATTTTCTAGTATATGTTTCCTACTCTGTGTTACCTTTGATGTTTTCTTATTTTTCTACATTTGCTAGTAATAACAGGGGAGGGCAAAAGTGGGTTTACAGTTGTGAATATGCAAAAAGTTTATTCTTGTATTATTATTTTTTAAATTTTGTATTATTTATTTGTATTACAACTCTAAACCTACTTTTGCTAACCCCTGTATATTTGAGAAACATACTCAATGTGCACCTAATGCAATTTTTTGACAAGCTTCATTACATGAAGCTGAGGGTAGAGGAAATTTAAAATCCAAATTTTGGATATCTACTTGCTAACTACATGTAAGGTAGTATCTTCTGTTGTAGTATGGGAGGAGATGTCAGTTATTTGGAAAGTAAGGAAATCAGGTTGAGATATGCTTAATTTGATATATCTACATTACAGACAATTGGATATCATCAGGAAAAATTTATACAAATGAAGCTATATTTCAGCAAAAAGTTGGGCACTGGAGATTCAGTATGGGATGCGATGACCATATATGTTAACATTGAAGACTTCTGAGTTGCTGGGATTTCCAAAGGAAAGCATGTATCATGGGATGGGAAGAGTATTAAGATACACTCCTAGTGCACTGTCTAGTGGCTCAGTGTGTTGGAGTCTTTTCCAGTATACCTAAGGGTTGTGGGTCTGATTCCTGGTCAAGTAGTATTTGTAAAGATAAGTAACATTTACTAAAGGATTACCACAGGGTGGCCCTAGTTCCATTCTGTATGTGTGTAGTTTTAAGATTCTCATAATAGCTATAGCCCTTCCTCACTTAACAAATGAGGCACCTGAAGGAAGAGGTTAAATGGTTCACCTGCATTCACACAGCTAGCTGCCCACAGAACAAATTCTGACATGCTGACTCCAGACACCAAGGTGCTATAAAAGTGGAGGATGAGGTGAAGGGAGCCACGGAGACTGGTAGCTAAGGATATTCAAGAGCAGAAACAATTGATGAACAGATTCCAAAGCAGGAGAGCATCGTCTGGAATGCAGAGTTAGAGGATTAACTTGAAAGAGAGAAGGGACCTAATAATGAGCTATGTGACCGGAGGAAAGTCACTTAGCTTCAAAATGGAGTTGGCTCCATTTCTACCTTTGTGCACAAGAAAAACAGAATAAATGTCTCACTTAAAGAACTGTTGTGAAAATTGAATGAAAAGTTTTACTTTCTGGAAACGGGTTCACTAAGAAACTTCAAATTGAAATGAATAATCCCAACACATTTTTTTTTAAAAAAAATAGAGATAGGATTTAAAAACTAACAACTTTTTCTATGAAAAAAATCAATATCCCAGCATTTCTGCTAACTTTATTTCAATTATTATTTTTAACCTGCTAAATTCAAGTAAAATTATATTTACTGTACAATATGAAACTCTTGCTTGATTTGAATAGCTACTGTGGATTTCCATAAATATCAACTTACTTTATTTTTCCTTACAATTTGGTAGTGAATTGCCTGTAGACTCAAAAGTTCCAAAGTTAAAGTTTAGATATCATAGCTGGAAATGTATTTATTGCAATTTCCTGAGCTTGTGGTTGAGAAAACTATGACATATACTAGAAATATATACTGAATTAGATTGTGCTGCTATGCAGTGGAAGAAACACAAATAAGAAAAACAATTTTTTACTCTAAAAGTTTGGTTTATTCTGAAAACCAAATATGTTAGAAATACATTATATAACACGCTGCTTTCCACCCAAGTTTCACACTTTGTGAAACTGTGCAGACCATTTTTTCTCATTTATCTTCATTTCCTGCATCAATTAAATTAGGAGATTGACCTGAAAGATTCCATCATCTAGGCAGCACGGCAAGTACTGCGGAATGAGAGTAGTGTAGTGGGAAGTTTATGGGTTTGTCCTAAAATAAATGCAGGTTTCACCCTGCCATTGAAGAGCAGCCAGGATTTGGGCAGTTTCTTAACAGCTTTGAGTCATAGTTTCCTCATGAGTAAGTGGAGACAATACAATGTGTCTTAAAGGTAAGAGTGGAAAATTCTAATACAGAATAGCACATGCTTCTTACATGTTAACTTCTTCACCAGCACCCATTCCCTCTATCTGGCCAAGAATGCCTACAGGATTGGGGAAAATCCCTCTTATCATATAACATTCACCTCTGTAGCAAAACAGGGGCAAGAATAGTCTACTTGCTGACAAAGAATTCAGAGTCTTTATGTGAGTATCTACTAAAATATCAAATAATGTCCCTTGAAATATTGACTTTATGCATAGGCAAAGGAGTTATGAATTATTTTTGTAGGCATGTGATGTCACTTTCTAAGAATACAAATCCAACAAAATACAAATATGATTAATCTCCTTGCCTACAGCAAGTTGCTTGCTCTGCTCTTTACAAACGGAGGCTGATATCATACAATCCTGAGAGAAGGGGAGCATTTGTGAACAGTGGCACCCCTGTGGTAAGAAGGTAGGAATGCAATTCTCCCACCCTATTTCATAAGCAGTTGCTTGGTGAGAAGATGACCAGCTACGCCCATTGGCAGCAGGTCTCATTTTGCAGATGGTAAACACACTTTTCTGTTTTTCGCAAGTAATGTTAGATTACAGTGTTACAGATCAACTAATTAGGTTTCCCATAATTATGCTGATGTCCTACAATCTCAGTGTCAAACTCTAGTTACAAAAAGCACTCAAATACAAAGATTCATAAATAGGCCTTTGAGAAAATTGGATGCTGATTGAATTTAAAATATTTAGCCTAAGACATTCCAACATTTTCATTAGAATGAACTGAAATCATTGTACAGAGGCTGTAATTTAAATTCTTCTGGAAAATGGTCAAGCATGACAGTCCAATTTAACTGTGTTCAAAGGGTTTTTATTTTTTGAAAAAATATAAAATTTTGTATCTTACACTACAAAAACATGTACACAAACCAAATGCACAGAGAGCTTCAGATGAGGGAAAATACATAAGTGCTATCCATCCTTGAATTAATGCTGAGGCAGGGGCTGGAGATACCCTGATGCCTGGTGTAAAAGAAGATACAATTGGCCTGAAACTAAGAGATCTTCATAAAGATATTAACAAATGAGTCTAAGTTTTATTCTCAGACTAACATAAATGAAATTCACATATTCTTAAATAATTGTCAAACCATGGCAGTCTAAAAATTCACAAGTCTGTTGACCATTGAAATTTCTGCTGATTATATAGCTCAGCCTTAATAATCATATTTTGCCACTTTCATTTAGAAGAGACATGATGTTTGCTGTTGATTATTATAAATAGACTCTCCTTTTAAAAAGAATTGGTGTCTTCTCCTAAGTAATAATTATGTGGTCATTCTGGAAAAAAATATTTAATCATTTATGTGTCAAAAGACTTTCAGAAATAAACAAGAAATGAAAAGAAATATCTTCTCTACTTTTCATTTGATACATTACTATATAATTAACAGTATGATAGAGAAACATATTTTATATAATTAGTTGTGTTATATAGCTGCAAAAAGGATGACATTCCAATTATTAATTTTAAATTAAAGTAGTGTTTTGACTATTTATTCATCATCATCAACATATTATTGTACCTACTTTTAATTTACTTTGAGATTAAACATCTGGCAGGACATAAGCAAAGACAGTTTACTATCATACTTAGCTTTCTTTTTTTCCTATTTTTAGAAAGGAAAAATGAGAAATGATCTCACTATGCAACATTGTACACCTAGTAAATTTCTAACATCTGATTCAAACAGCACTTGCTGCCCAATCCACAGTTACAGCCAAAAAGTCTTCCACAGGTAAGTGTCTCCGCTTGTGCTTCTGAGAACCCACTTTGAATGGGAGAAGGAAGGGTGTGAACAACCCTTGAGCTTTCACATGGAGATTAAATAGCAGACATGCAAACACATTAGTGTTCAAATGATAGTCATGTTTCTTTTAAATTTGAAATATGAAACTATTTCTTCACCATTGCACATGGTTAAATAAAACTCCTTTACAAACTGACTTAAGGAAGTTCTTAACTTTTGGCAACTCTGAGACGATTTATGCTGGCCATACTTAAGTTTATATAGAATATTGGAATGTAATTTTTACAGAACACTGACTTGGTGATTAAAATATGAGAAATCAATGACCATGCATATTAATTTTTTTTAAATGAGAAAGTGAAAATCTTTACATTTTTACATAGAATTCATACATTTTAATGGCGAAGAACAATGGATTACATGGCATTTTTACATGTGAGCAAATGGCAAGATGAGGAAAGTAGTAATTAAGTGATTTTGATAGATATAAGTAAGCTGAATATTACTCCCTGCTTATAGTTAATTTTCAAAGTAACACTGACAAAGACTCACGCCCTAAAGATATTGCTACTGGTAGTTACAAAAACATTACGTATCATTTGACAAATCTATCTTTTGTGGTAAAATTATTGAAACTATGTTTTGTTTTCAGTTGTCTGGTGAGTGACAAATTGAGCTAAAATGATAAGAAATCACACAATCAAGATCTGTCAAACCTTGCCCTGTGTTACTGCCTCACTATTTTTCACAAAAGCTGCTTCTTTCTCCTGTTCCACTTCTCACATTTATAGATGAGATTGGCACTTCCCAGTTGGTGATATATCCAGAGGTGAACAAATATGTCCTCTCTCAGGGGAAGTGCATCTTATTTGAAAGTCTCTTTATTCCTTCTAAAATCATATTGACATTCCTTAGAAATTCTCAACCAAAATTAAATATGGATGAAAGTTATGTGTCTACTTAACATTTATCTCAATTTACTTTCTAAATGTAGACTGAGATTGCAAAGGAAACAGATCAATTTGATCCAAATGAATGAATAATGTTCTTTTGTGGAAAAGAGGAAATCTACATTGTTACTTCAAATTCTAATCACTTAGATGAATTCTATCCTGACCTTCTAATCATCTTTTAACATATAAAGCTGGATAGCAATTTAGCAACTGTCTTTCTTATGTATAACTAATTGTGGCTAGTCTATCAGCTCTAAAAAATTTTGGTTGTTTCTCTTTTAAATCAATAACTCTAGCCCTGGCCTGTGTGGCTCAGTTGGTTTGGCGTGGCCCAGTGAACAGAAAGGTTGCCAGTCTGATTCCCAGTCAAGGCACATGCTGGGTTGTGGGTTGTGGCTGGATCCTGGGTAGAAGGCGTGCAAGAGGCAGCTGATCGATGTTTAGTTCTCACATCGATGTCTCTCTCTCTCTCTCTCTCTCTCTCTCTCTCTCTCTCTCTCTCTTCCTTTCTCTCTAAAAACCAATAAAAATATTTAAAAAAATCAATAACTCTCTTCTTACTTTGAAGTTGTTCAATTGTTACTTTATCACTTAGATTTGGCTTTTTTACAAAATTTAATACAGTGCAACACAATCTCCAAATATTTTGTACAACAGCAATTCATGTGGCTAATTTTATGTTTATTGAAATTAACAAACGCATCTTTAATAACGGTGATGCCTACTTGCTTGCTAATTCCACCATTCTCTACTTTCTCTCAAAATTTCACTGAGCCAGAGTATAGTTGAAGCATGGATCGTTTGGAGCCATTGTATACTATGGACCTAATAAGTAATTATAGTCATAATTAGAAAGAAATCAATATATCCTTTGAAAGTTGTTGAGAACTTTTTCTTCTCCTTATTTCCGACCTTGTTCTTTAGCAAAATGCTACATTACTACTTAAGTAAGAAGTGTGCATGGTAGAAAGAAGTTACTTCTCAAAAGTTTACTATTTTATGTGCTAACATTCAACCATAAAAAGGTGCTGGAGAAAGAGAAAGGAGGTGCCATTAGTCCAACGCAGGTACATTTCCTGTGGATTTCACTAACCCAGCCTATGCCTTAAACCGTTCCATAATCACAAGTAGGTTCTACTTTGTTTAAATGCTGTGCTCCTTGAATCACTTGCCATTTCACGATTTCTATAAAGTGTAGTAATACAAACATTTGGTTATTTTAGTAAGAATCTCAGTTTTGTTCATATTCTAATAAACTTTACAATTGGTGCCACACATGTCAGTCTCAGTCTTCATCAACTATGGTATATAGAATATACGTAGGCTATATCTTATATTGCTTAATAAGGCCAATGAAATAAGACTTTAAATTGGTTCATCAAAATAAATTCAATTGGATATAAATATATAGAAGATGACATTTCCAAATGAATAGACAGCCATCAATGAATAAAATATGTCAAGTCTTGAAATAGAGAAAATCATGAAGGAAGTAGAGACATTTGTTATCATTTCATTGCTGCGTTAGCATCAAAATTTCTAGAGCTGAGTTACAACGGGAATGGTTGCAAAGGATTAACACTTAGGGGTAATGCTTAGCGCTGTGTGCCTGGATTTAACATTAGCAGAAGTCTGCACAGCTAAATCATTCTCCAGCCTTCTGAAAATGTGCCCTTCCGTGTCAATGTCGCTTGACAAGATATTTTCTGGGACTCAGGAAGGTGAAATTTCTTACAGGGGTGCAAGATTAATGGCTAGAGGAACTGTATTGTCACAGATATCACAAAGTGTTTTTAAAAAGCCGAAGGGGATTTAAAATTACAGGCATTTCCTGTTCGTGAATAAAGAGAGTGGCTTTTGGAAACACGAGAGGAAGGAAGACACGAGCTTGTGTTAAATTTTGTTTTACTGCTTCCTTATTTTCTCCTGTTCATATTCCACTCTGGAACACTTGTTCCTGTATGCTGCTAAAATCAAAACTATTAGAATTGCAAGCAAAATGGTAATGCACACAGGTGCAAGCACATATACACAAAACTCCAACTTAAATTGATTCCTGGGTATACAGCAAATGATACAGTATGTACACATTTATTACCACAGAGTTTCTAGAAGAGCAGCTGAAAGTAAATTCTATAACACAGAAAAATAAATATACACCCTGTATTATACTTGTCCTTGATCAAGCAACATGTTTATACACTAGTTTCTATAACTTAACGCTGTGTAACAGCACTTTAAAAATCGCAAAAGTTACCTATTAAGAAATTATCTAACCATATTGCTCTTCAGTACACTTATGTAGACAATTAAGACTTGAAGTAAACTTCAGTAAATTGCAGCGTTTGTTAGCCCACAAATGACTATAAAACTTTGCCCTTCAAGTAGATTCTTGGAAGTTTTGAAAGGTGCTGCCTTCATTCAGTCTAAAAAGGTGCTGTTTACAGTTCTATATTTCATGTACAAAATTTTGTGGAAGTAGTGGGAAGGGTTTTTTGTTGTAAGATAAGATCATGTTTAACCTTGTGTTATTATCCCAAGGAGGTCATATTAGTTTCTTCAAAAATGACGACACTGAGAAGAAGCTAAAACACTGATTACAAATTCGGTGGCTGAAAGAAATGCTCCCAAAAAGGTTTAGAAATCACCGAGTTTTCCTTTTCCCCCTCTTGGTTAAAATAAATCTCAGGGCTTGTTTACAAAGTGCAGAAACATTCATTCAACGCCATGACAGTAAAGTGGAGTTACAAGGGCACCATCCCGTTCACCAGCTGCACCTTCATCTCTTGAAGGCTGCTCATGATCTTCTTCTGGTGACCGGCAAGAGTCACGCCGAGCCGTCTCAAATCCCTGCACGGAGAAAGCACACATTGGATGTAGGTATGGATTCAGTTGGCAGCACACCTCAATATTTCACGCTGGCAAAGAGGCAAACATTTTACAGAAACTAATTGGATTTAGACATACAGGGTCCAATTGTCAAAGGCAGGCTCCAAAAATGTACCTCAAATATCTTTTTATTGTCCAGGAACCATTGATAATGAGCAGTGACACTATATTTAGTTGCTCCTTTTTAGACATCATAATGTTGGTGGCGCAGTGGTAAAAAACAAAAACAAATCTGCATATGCTTATGGATGAATATGTATATTAAAGGATACAATTTCATTAAACAGTTTTGAAAATATGGATCTACAATATGAACATGCCTATTTTTTTTAACATAAAATATACTTAAAAAATTACAGCTAAGCAATTGAAGACTAAACTCTTCAAATGACTCAGCCAGTACAATCATTTCATACAACAAATATCTTTAGGAGTTAGCCACGTAGTTACATTGCTTTTATAAAACTTCCAAATATTTTATTTTTTTACATGGAACCTAAGTGCCAGAATCTTATTTCTTTGCCAAATAATGTCTAGGTTTCACTGGCACTTAGAGCATTCTGAAGATTATAAGAATCAGAAAGTCTTTTCCACCAAGGCACTTCCATTCTGTTTCTTCTCAACAAGCTTAGTATCCAAAATAAAGTTACAAATGTTTAGATTTCAAAACTAACAACAGGTTGTGGAGCTCAAGGCCAGTGCCCATGGTTTTAAAATGTGATTTCTTAGGAATTCTATCCCCTTAAGGTATGTATTTGGCAAATATAATGATTTGTGTATGTTTGGCAAGTGATAACACTAATTATAAGAAAAATGACCGTGAATAATTCAACCATTTTAAACAAAGTTGTCACATTAGATTCCTTAGATAAATACTTTATAGAACATTATGCTAAAAGTAGAATATTTTTGTACTTAGTAAATGTATTAATTTCAGATTGTCTGAGAAGTTCATGAAAATGGATACAATGACAGTCATTATATATAAAACTGAATAATTTTGGAAACTCAAAGACATCTTAATTATCAGATGATAGAATTTAAATAAATGGACATGTAAGCTCCATATGTATTAGTATTGGAAATAACTGCTTATTTAAATAACATATTTGGTTTCTTTTTCTCTTTATGTTTTGATTTCTTATGAGATTTAGCAAGTGGCAAGCAAGTAAAGAAGAAATAGTGTATGCTTATGGCAGGAACATATTTCTTAGGATGTAACTATTAAACATTAAACTGAGAGATTATCAAAGCTACAAGACACCAGAATACAATATTAAAATAATAATAATAATAATAATAATAATAATAGGCATGGAAAACAATCATCAGTAAAACTTAAAGCACCAGTAAAAATTCACTTTGAAACAAAATCACTGTTGTTGGCTATGAAACAGAATACACACTTGCTAACTGCGGACTAACACAGAATAAAGGAGGTTTTAGTTTATTCTTATTTCTTTAAAGCAAGCCGGAGTTTCTCAGCCTCGCCCCCGTTAACATCAGGCTGAACAGGTCTTTGTGTGGGCACTATCCTGTGCATTGCAGACAACCAAGCGGCTCCCCTTATCTCTCCCCACTAAACACCAGAATGGCTGCCCCACCTCTAGCCTCTAATTGTGATAAGACAAAATGTCTCCAGACATTGCCATCTGTCTTCTAAATGGCAAAAATCTCCGCAGGTTGAGAACCAATGCACCAACTATAAAAATAATAGGTCACAATTAAGACATCTTTTTTTTTTATGTTTGAGAAATATATACCTCTATGAAATAAATTTTTGCTAATCTCCTTTTATGGATGAGGAAACAAAGTCTTAAAGAATTTAAATTAGTTGGCTGGGCAGCACAGCTAGTGGGCCTGAGGTAGGGCTGACACCAGGAACCTAATGCCAAAGTTCATTCTCCTTGAATTTCTCATTACTCTCTGCTGTGCTTTTGAGAAGAGTACTTCAAATTACATGCAATTAGTTATTCATCTGTAAAATGAGAACACTATAGACATAACATCAAATATACAAAATTCTAAAAGAGAGTAAGTAGTTAATGAAGGAAACTGAACACATACTTCTTTGTCTGAGACTGTGGTAACCCAATCTATACTTCATGAACATTTCAGTTATGGGCTAAATAATATTCTCATGTTTCCACATGTAACTGATGAATCATGAAGATTTTTGCAGATCAGGGTATTGATGGGTGCTCACTAGCATACTTTGGACGTACAATAGGAAAATAGAAACTAAATATTTCTTAACATGAAACAGTAAATCTCAATAACTAGTTTTTAAAAATCTCAAAAACAGTTTCAATAACTAGTGTTTCAAATATCCTATATAATTAAGAGGTAATATGCAAATTTCCCATCATGTCCTCATACAAGATGGCCACCCCCATGTGATCAAAGATGGTCACAACAAGGGGAGGGCAGTTGGGAGGGACCAAGCCAGCAGGGGAGGGAGTTGGGGGTGACCAGGCTTGCATGGGAGGGCAGTTGGAGGCGACCAGGCCTGAGGGGAGAAAGGGTAGCTGCAGGGGAACAGGACTGTAGGAGAGGGCAGTTGGGGGCAACTGGGCCTGCAGGGGAGGGAGGCAGTTGGGGGTGACCAAGCTGGCAAGAGAGGGAGTTGGGGGTGATTGGGCCTGTAGGGGAGGGCAGTTGGGAGGGACCAGGCCTGCATGGGAGGGCAGTTGGAGGCGACCAGGCTAGAAGGGAAGGGCAGTTGTGGGCAATAAGGCTGGCAGGGGAGCAGTTAGGTGTCGATTAGGATGGCAGGGGAGTGATTGGGGGTGATTAGGATGGCAGGCAGGTGGGCAGTTGGGAGTCAGCAGCCCCAGATTATAAGAGGGATGTTAGGCCCATGGGGATCGGGCCTAAACTGGACATCTCCCAAGGTTTCCCAGATTGCAGAGGGTACAAGCTGGGCTGAGGGACATCCCCCCCCCGCCAGTGCATGAATTTCATGCACCGGGCCTCTAGTAGTTCTATAATAAAACATGGAAAGGACCAATGTAATATGTACACTTAAATTGCAAAATTCATATGGCTAATCCAATTATTAACATTATACTTTGGAAAATAAGCATTATAGTTAGTTCTGAAAAACCTTAAAGAAAAGGAATTTATGTTTTCCCACTGGGAAGGCATGAACTTTACATATAAAATACCAAAACCTTAATTTGCAGTATATAAATGTGTGTATGCAGATTTGTACATGTGTGTGTTTTCCATATTCCAACTTGTGGTTATTCTAACTGATATTAAATCACTGGTTTGACTTATTTTTATTTCCACTGTTTTAAGTTGTTTTTATATTATGGGTAAATATAATTTCATTCTCTGAAAATACAACACAAGAAACATTCTGGGTCAGTGTTTTGCATGATATGTGTGACACTGTAATGATATTGCAAATTAGAATTTAAATGGTATTAGAAAATATTTCCAGGTGAGGTTAAATAACTTTATTTCTATATTGTTAAATGCATTATTTCCTTTTAAGTAGTTTTATTTCACACTTCTGTAAATTCTGAAACTATCCATTTTTATTTCTCAAAGTACATATTAAATGATCAACTTAGCAATGATAATGTGAGATTAATTTGATAAAAATTAAAGTATTTTACATTTATTGATAAAGGTGATGTTCAATTTCTAATAATTTTAAAAATGATTTAGAAACCATGCATATATACCATTTTACTCATTTTATTTTCCTATATAGAAATTTTTATAGCTGGGCAAATATTTAAGTGTTTCACTTTATAAAAATTACCCTATTTTACCATGATCAGGTGGAATCTTTTTA
This sequence comes from Murina feae, assembly GCA_004026665.1. Classification (NCBI taxonomy): domain Eukaryota; kingdom Metazoa; phylum Chordata; class Mammalia; order Chiroptera; family Vespertilionidae; genus Murina; species Murina feae. Next base: position 75,897 of record PVJC01001260.1, read on the forward strand.
AAAAAATATATATTTCATTGATTTTTTACAGAGAGGAAGGGAGAGGGGTAGAGAGCCAGAAACATTGATGAGAGAGAAACATCGATCAGCTGCCTCCTGCACACCTCCCACTGGGGATGTGCCTGCAACCAAGATACATGCCCTTGACTGGAATCGAACCTGAGACTTTCAGTCCGCAGGCCAACGCTCTATCCACTGAGCCAAACAGGTTAGGGCAGGTGCAATCTTAAGTAACACCCAAAGGCAATTCTAATGATGAAAACTGTATTTTAGCATAGGCTTTTAAATTTAAATATGATGGGAATAGTATTATTACATTAAAAATACTTTGGGTTTTGTTAAAGTATGATTAGTTTTAGAAAAGCTGCAAATATAAATAATTACCATTGCATTTTTTCAAATATTATTCCATAATATTAAACAATAAAAAGTCCTACTATTCTGGTACTAAAATGGCAAAACGGAAAATAGAGAATGAGAGGTGTCTAGTTAATGCTGGAGCAACTTTTGATTATCCAGGTTTCAATTTATCCATTGTGGATGGGTCATTCCTCTCCCTTCTGCTTTACACACCTTTCAGCCATGTCACTGGTAATTAGCCACACCGTCATTGGCTGGCTAGGAGAAGGGAGAAGAGAACTTAATGAGTACTCACTGAATTTCAATGTTTATTATTTGTTATTCTGTTATATGTTTGAAATTTGTTGGCTTGGTCATGGTCTTCAACGGGTGAGACATTGTGAGGGTTAGACTAAAGTTTTACCTTAATTATATAGAACAAATAGGATAGTCAGTATTTGTGTGTGTACTTTAATTGTTTAAAAATTAGCATAATGACCGTATTGAAAAGTTAAGAAATCTATGTGATTTAGTGTGCACAAGTTTTGGCTCAGCATTTGGGAAACTTTAATTTTAGTAGTTTACACACAATTGGTATAATATTTAAATTCATTGGGTTGCACTCATTTTTTGAATAATCAGTGTTATAATACTAGTCTGACAAAAACTTTAAAGATAAAAAGCAACTGTAGGCTCAATCTCCAGGAGGTGGCAAGCAGGAGGCAGCTGATCAATGATTCTCTCTCATCACTGATGCTTCTATCTCTTTCCCTCACCCTTCTTCTCTGAAATCAATAAAAATACATTAAAAAAATAAAAACAGAAAAAAATGTAATACTATCCTCAATTCAAGTATTTGGATTCAATTTGCAACTCACTGAAGCTCACAGTTCCCCTCAGTGCATTTACTAGTACACACCATAGTACAGATTGTTCATTATTGCCATAACAATTACTGTAATATGATTTTTTTTACACAGAATAGCAAGGTTTAGACACAGAGAACAGTAACAGCAATATATAGAGTTGAAAGCATCTTCTGATGAACATGTTTTGACTCTAAGATCTCAAAGTTTTTTATTTCCTTTCCACATTAAGCCATATTTGCATGAGTTGGCAAAAAAATAATAAGCAAATAAAATTAAAACTTAATGAATATTTTTTAACCTAAGTGAGTTGTTGTGAAACACTAATCATTTACCCTTGTTTTCCTAAACCCACTATGAGAACAAATTTGATGGCACAAATTATTATACATATTTTTCTAATCTAGGTATATGGCAATTTGATATTTTGTTTTATATCAATGATTTCAACACTTTTATAAGCATTTATTATAAGTATGAATGCATTCTTCAAGTTCTCAGTTTCTATTCTGGCAATAACATTGTTTATAATGTCTATAATAATAAAAGCATAATATGCTAATTAGACCGGAAGTCCTTCTGGATGAAGACGAGGCTGCGAGGAAAACCTGGGTCCTGGCTGCCAGAGGGAAGCAGGTGCCAGCAGCCACAGGAAAAAAGGGCTACTCTTGCATGAATTCTGTGCACCGGGCCTCTAGTTTTATTATAATATTATACATGTTTTATGAAATTAATATTTAGATATTGGCAAAGACCATGTGTAAAAAATCATTATCAAAGTGTTTTAAAAGCTTGTTCTGGTTTAGTTGGTATCCCAGTTTCTTTGACAAATATATATATATATATACACACGAAGGGCAAGCAAAATTCACAGATGATAGATATTTTTCTTTTACTTTATATTTCTGACTAAAGAAGTAACTGATTACTCACTATTTTGTAAGTTAGTTACCATATTATTCTATAAATATATTCTTACCAAATAGGAAAAATGTGGTCACAATAAACAAGAGGACATACAGTTAGAGGTGCTGGACTCTCTAAGAAATAAGCTTCACTGGAGTTAGTTAACCTTTGCTGGCCCACATCCTAGTAAGGAATGTGCCCAGGATGTGTTTATTTGGGCTCCCAGAATGTGAAGCAATTGACCTATGGAGGGTAACATTCCCTGAACAGAAAGATGTCCATATGACTCCTAATTTCACCTTACTCTTCTGGTCAGAGTAAATTAATTAAGAGGCAAAAATATATGATGGAGGCACTATCGCAAGAGGCAAAAAGTTACCAAAGTAACAGAAATACAGAAAAAATTGACCAGACAATGAGACAATAGGTTGATAGTGCAAATACCATTATTTGTGGTTGTAACTATTCAGTGAAGGGAAAAGCTAAAAGCTAAAAGATATATATGCTCTTTAAATAAAAAGGAGACATTGTTTAATGCAAATAATTTTATTATATATTTACAAGTAATCTGACATTGGGTAGAAGAAATACCTACAGCATCATTTTAATATAAAATGACAAATGACTTTAATAAATTAAAATGAGCATTTTTACTGAAAAATTAAATAGCAATCAAGTAAAAATAGTTTTAAATTATGAGTAAACTTTTCTGTTCACTATTTTAAATAAAGCGCAAATGAGCTCTTTGAGTGTCCAAAAACATAATGAGCCAAGAAAATGTGTCTTCAAATAGATATGATTTGATGGAGAGAGTGAGAATGAGATTCAGTAAACTACGAGAGCAAGCTGAGTGGTGATTTTAGGTCCCTTCAGTTATGGATATAATGGAAGAGAAATGTGGAGAATGTGTGATCTTAACTGGTGATAAATGGCAGTACCCTGTTACCTTTTTCGTGGCTATGCAGTGGATTCAATGAATCAAAATGCCAGAATAATACAAATGGTGAACGAGAAGTGCTCAGTGCTCATGTTATGTGTAGTGATGGGACACGGACCGTGGCTTTAGAATGTTCTACCACGTTCTAATCCTTATAACAACATTTTAACCTTTGAATTGGTAGGTACTTGAAGTAATTGATCATTATATTCATAGGCTAAAACATTATTCATGTTTATGTTATCTAGATGGAACCACCATAATGACAAATAATTTTCACAAATAACAAATATTAGGCTGAAATAATTACACATCCAGAATATATAATAAAATACAAACCACTTAACAACCTTAAAGAATTTAGTTTTTCACTCTAGTTATTTTTATTCAATAAGATTTGAGAAATTTCACCTTAAACGTGCAAACAGAAGCGGGCACAATTGGTTCCACTGAGATTGCACCAGATAATAAACCAGGGGCAATATCGGATATATTCTTGCGTGGCAAGAATATAAGGTGCACCACGTAGAGATTAAACGAGATCCCTGCCCGGGAAGCTGTGTGTAAACTGCTGTTTCCTGGGTGTTCATCATAGCTGAACTTTAAGGATGTTTTTTTCTTATGTAGGACTAGTCATACCAATTGTGCTTACATTTTGTATTTACATTTATATAACACAGAGACCAGTATAAAAACTTTGTCAAGAAAACATCTTTTCCACAACATGAATTACCATTATTTTGCCAAAAAAGTTGTTTTTCCAATTATTCAAATATCCCAATGCTATTTGTTTGAAGCATAGAAGCAAAGAAACTGGACACAGGTAGCATTAACCATGCAATTGTTAACAATACAGGCAAAATGAAGAGGCTTCTTTGAAAGCTGTCATACTTGGACAAAAGTTAATTGGTTTGCCTTGACCTCATCCAGATAGGTTTCTGAACAAATTCTCTCGCCCCAGCAATTATGTAAAAATTATCAGAAAATTACTCACTCCAAGGTCACCTGAGCCACAGCGTCCATTGAACTGTATCCATTTTCCATGAAAATCTCTGTGTAACGGCCCATTTTGATTGCTTCTAGCCATTCACCTACTGATCTGTAGGCCCCAGATCCCAGGGAGCCATGTTCTGCCAATAAAGTAGATACTCTAAAACACATAAAACATAAATACTGAAAGTAATATTTTCATCTTTATCAAAATTATATTATAATTTTAGCTCATAGCGGATCTTTGTGTCTGTAAGTAAATTGATATGGAAAAGTATGCAAATGCAAAACTGGAAGAAAATAGTATTTTGAAATACAGAACATCAGATGTTTATTCAAATGTTTTTCTATCCAGAGTCTAGGGGGAATTGTAGTGACTTAAGAAGTTAATGTTCTCAATATAAAATATTAGCTAAAAATTTCATGTAATGATTTAGATGCATTTATTTTCTACTGTTTTGTTTATAAAAATAATATAAAAACTGCTACCAGATATAGATAACGCAGGGTAATTTGGGCAAAGGCAAATATTTGTAGACCTTGCTAGAGAACTTGTGCTCACTTAATTTCTTAGGAAATCTAGAACTTATTGTTGCTCTCCTTCTCTCATGTGAGGGCACCTGTTAATTCACCTAGGAGTAGTGGAACCTGGAAAACAAAATGTAACTCCAAATACTTAAGAGAACTAAAATGGAACCAAACCATAGGATGTTTTTCATTATGCTAAATTCATACTCTTAAAAAACAAATTCATACTCTTTGGCCAAAAATAACATGACTATTATGATGATAATAATTTCTGGACATGTATCTTAATAATTGGAGGAAAGGGCAAAGAGTATATATATATATTTTTTTTCTTCTACTGAGAGTAAACATTAAAAACAACTTAAATGGCCATTAATGGGTATTTATTTAAGTAAATTTCAACCATAAGATATAGAATATCTTTCTTTCTACTCATGTTCTCTGCACTTTCTCATTTCTCATTGACACTTCAAACTACCCCAGTGTAGTTTCTTACAAACAAATTCTATAAAAATTGCTGTGGTTGAGCTCAACAATGACCTCTATGTTGCCAAAGTCTGTGAACATTTCCCAACCTGTAAGATGACTGACCTCTTAGAAACATCCAACATCACCACTACTATCTCCCTCTCAAAACATTTTTTGAATCACTATTCTCTTTCTTGGCTACCATGACATTGAATATTCCTGGTTTCTTCTTACTCTCCTTTGCCTATTATTCCTTCTTTTTTTAAAACACTTTAAAACTAGAGGCCCAGTGCACAAAATTCATGCATGGGGATGTGTGTCCCTCATCCCAGCCTGTACCCTCTCCAATCTGGGATCCCTCTCACAATCCAGGACTACTGGCTCCTAACTGCTCACTTGCCTGCCAGCCTGGTCACCCCCTAACCATTCCCCTGCCAGCCTGATTAATGCCTAACTGCTCCACTGTTGGCCCAATTGCCTCTAACTTCCTCCCCTGCCTGCTTGATCACCCTTAACTGTCCTTTCTTGCAGGCTCAGTCCCACCCAGCTGCCCTCCTCTGTTGGTCTGGTCACCCCTCACTGCCCTCCTCTGCTTGCCTGGTCTCCCAAACTGGCCTCGCCTGTGGGTCTGATCCCCAAAACTGGCCTCCCCTGCAGGCCTGATCACCCCCAAGTGCTCTCCCCTGCTAGCCTGGTCACCCCTAACTGCCCTCCCCTACCAGCCTGGTTGCCCCTAACTGCTCTCCCCTGCAGACCTGCTCCCCCACAACTGGCCTCCCCTGCAGGCCTGATTGTCCCCAACTGCCCTCTCTGCTGGCCTGGTCCCTCCCAACTGCCCTCCCATGGTGGCCTGGTCACCCATAACTACCCTCCTCTGCTGGCCATCTTTGACCACATGGGGGTGGCCATTTTGTGTGTTGGAGTGATGGTCAATTTGCATATTACCTCTTTATTATATAGAATATTATATAGGATTCGGTGAGAACTAGGACTTGGCCCTTTATATTTTCTTGTCAGGCTGTAACCCCAGTCTACTTAGACAATTTTACCCAATTTCTTGCTTCAAATAGCATCTATTATTACCCACTTTTTATCTCCTGTATAGGTTCCTCATATATTTATATGCCTACATCATGCCTCCACATTTCTCATAGAAATATTACTCCACTATTTCTAAAGCCATCCATTTCCTCCTAAAGTGTTCCCAGTACAGTATACGATACAATAGTTCACTTGCTCCTTCCTACCTCAAATCCCTCCCAGTCCATCATTGTGCAAACTATCCATTCTACCCCTATGTTGCACATCTAGCCACTTCTTTCTATCTCCCTTGTTACCTCCTTGGTTCAAGACATCATCATCTTACCTACACAACTGCTCTCGTCTTCGAGTTTTCCTCATAAATTGTACTCTGACTCTCCATTCCAAGACCAAAGTTGTTTTTTAATGTTTTTATTTTGTTTAGTGTATCCTTTACATAATAGTGTAATTGCTTAATGCTGTATACTCAGCACCTAGCCCACAGAATGGCACAGTAGTTATTTGTTGCATGGGTAAGTGGAAATCTTGTAGTGCTTTGTAGTCATTAAGCATTAGGATCAAAGACTCAATGAAAATGAAATATAGGTGGAAACAGCTGGAGAGAAGACTCTTGAAGATGAGATTGTGGAAGAGGTGCCACTTTTGTTAATAGCAAAGTTTAGAATGTGATTATGACAAGAAGAGTCCAAAGTATTTTAGAGACCAAAATCACTAAAGGAGAATATTTCAAGGTTTTGAGAGATATTCAAACATTATATACATGGTAACTGAAATGTGAGTTTTGTGTGACAGGGATAGAAATATAGAGAAAGTGAATGAGTCCAAAACTAACACCTTCTGCAGCTGGGATTTATACATGGCTAGTAAGTGGTATAGTCTTAAGCCAAATCTGTCTCAATGAAACTTAACAAGCTGATCCTACATATTTCACACACGAAAGTACGAAAATTCTTTGTAGATTTTTAAACTGCTCTAAGCTGTAATGATGATGCCGATATAAATTAACACATTTTAGAACATAAAAATGTTTCTTTTGATTTTCTTTCTTTATATTCATTTGTGACAGCTTAGCATAATTCAAACAAGTAGATAAGAGAAATATTTAATAGTCTATATGGCAATAAACAGTTTGAAAGCAGATATTTTAGGAACAACATAAGGAATGATTGCTAAGAAGATGTATTCTCCAGTTGCTGCCACAGAAAGTTAATGATCCCTGAACAGAGTTTGAAGATTCATTCCTCATTTGTACTTAAAAATGAATTTTTGCCTAGTAAACAAATGTTATGTCAGAATTATAAAACTTATATAACTTTATCAACAAATTGTTTCTCATTTAGTTCATGTTAATACACAGCCAATTCAGTTCCTGGCATGGCACTTTTTCCTTATAAAAATATACAATTACCTCAACCCAGTGAAAATAACAATCTGGCAAATTTTATAGTAAAGAATCAAACTGATTTATTTTTTGGGAGAATAATTTTATAACTTTTCAGGTTAAAGAATAATGTATGCTTTATAAAAATGCATATATATATATATATATATATATATATATATATATATATATATATGCTTATTTGCTCATATAAGGTATTTTCACAAGCCCAGCAGTGTTGCTCAGTGTTTGAGCATCAGCCTATGAGTGAGGGGGCCGTGCAGTTAGCTTCCAGGTCAGGGCACATGCCTGGGTTGTGGGCTTCATCCTCATTAGCAGGCTACTAGGAGGCAGCCAATTGATGAGTCTCTCTCATCATTGATGTTTTTACCTTTCCTTTCCTCTTGAAAATTAATAAAGAAATATGTATATAAGCAAAATATTTCCACAAAATTACTCTTATTTGATTAGTCACATGTCTGTGTTCAACTAGATAAGAGTAAAGGATCCCTAAAAGGCTTGTGGATATTCACAAAATATACAGACACTAAAACCAGTTCTAAAGACATGAAAAGTAATTATTGATAAAATAGATCAGTGCTTATTTTGCTTGTCCTTATGGTCTCAGAATTTCACCTTTTCCCCATCCACATCTATGTGGGGTCCAATACGTATGGAAATACATGCATTTGAGTGTTTTGGTTTTTAAAAAAATACTACCTAAACTTCGCTACAGGTAGCATTTTTCTGATATGGGCTTGTTACACTATTAGATTAGGTGTAGGTGCTTTTAAGTATAATCCTTTATATTTCGTTCATTGTTAGAGAATGAATGCAAAAATGATAGTCAAATACATTAGTATCATACATATTTAGAGGCTAATTTATGTCCATAGTGATTTAAAATTTGTGGCATCAATCTGAATTAGCTAAACTCAGAACAATCTCCCAGGTCTGGCCTGTACCTGCTCGATGCATTAACCAGCGTCTTCAAGCTACTTGGGTTACGTATCAGCTTATCCAGCATGTTCACTATTTCATCAAACTTGGGCCTGCTATTTCGGTCTTTCTGCCAGCAATCCAGCATTAATTGGTAGAGGGCAGCAGGACAGTCCATGGGGCTTGGCAGACGGTAGCCTTCCTCTACTGCTTTAATCACCTGCGTAAAGCAAAACAGAACCAGTCCCAACACCACAAATTTAGTAGAGAAATTTCCCCCTATTTAACTTTCATCCTTTCTTGTGCTTAACTCTTGCAATAACAACCAGGTTCACTATCTCTAAAATCCCCAGTTACTTCCATGTGCTGTGAAATAAAACAACAAAATAAAGAAATAAAATGTACTCTCACAATATAAAAATATAGGCTTTCTTCACATATTATAAGGAAAATAAATGGTAATCATTTTTACCTAAGAACTTGATGAAAGGCGATTTGTAAATTTAATTGACAAAAATAAACAGTTCATGTTTTATTTATCCTTGAATTCTAGAATCAAATAGAGATTAAATCTTTTTGTGATTTCTCTGAAAAGTTAATGTCTTTTTAATGAAAATGTATGAGCAGAACCACATTTTTTAAAGTAATGAAACTGCAATTTTATTTCAAAAGAGAGTTTTGGATGGGAAATGATGGATAAGTCAAAGGCTAGATTAGTATAATGATCTCATGTATCATTTAATAATGTCTAGGTCTTGCTGATTCCTGTTAGAAATTTAGAATAATTGTCTAGTAGCAGAAGCATTACAAATATCACTGATTTTAAATGAAAACCACACATGAATACCAGTCTAAATGTAAGATTGCTTTTATCAAAAACATTTGTAATGTCTAACTCCAGAAAATATGTTTTTATGCTACTGAATATAATAATATAGGTATTATTCAATTATTAAAAATCAAAAGTTTATAATATCAAAATCCAGTAGAAATGAATATATTTCTTAAAATCCTATTACAAATATTTCCTTAACATTGAAAATTAACATTTTTTTTCGTAAAGATTTTTGATTGATCTGACAAATGGAAAAAAAAACATAATGATTAGGATATAAAATTTACTAAGATAATTTGAGTACTTGGGGAGAAGCCAATCTCTTTATGATAAAGGCAATGCCATTTGAACAAGATCAATAAGATGTAAAGAGGATTAAATAGCAGATTTAAGGACATTGTGACAAATGGATTGAGGGGAGATGGAAGTATTTGTGATAAAACAAGTTCCGGCCTATCACATGGATGGTTGTTACTGTTAACTTTAGGCAGGTACATAAACGGGATAATGAATGTTGACAGGTATCATCTGTACTTGCTTTATCTGATGTGGATGGGGAACATTCATATGGCAATATGCAGAAATCTGGCACAGGAGATATTTAGGCTGATAGTATAAACTATAGGGTCATCAGCACCTGGTCACAGCCTAAAGTCAGGTGTGGTTTATATCACCCTGGGAATTGCATAAAATAAAGGCTTCTCAGAAGCACCAATAGTTAAGTTCGGGTAGTTGAGAACTCTGAAAATAAATGTTTAAATAAATATTGAGTAATTATGAGCAAAATACAAATGCTCCTCCACTTACATCGATGTTACGTCCCAATAAACCCATTGTCAATTGAAAATATAGTAAGTCAAAAAATGCATTTAATAACCTAACTTACGGAACGTTATAACTTAGCCTAGCCTACATTAAACTTGCATAGAACATTTATATTAGCCTACAGTTGGGCAAAATCGCCTAACACAAAGCCATTTTATAATCAAGTGTTGAATATCTCCCGTAATTTATTATGGGTATTGCTTTTGCAGCATCATAAAGTTGAAACATTGTAAGTCAAACCATAAGTCAGGGACTCGCTGTACCTGAGCGTCACCTACCACCTAGTTAACAACTCAAAACAACATAAAAAACTAAAAGGCAATCCCATGAAGGGCACCGCCATGGCACTGAGCCCCTCGAGTGGCCAGTGGAGGCCCAGAGTGTTGGGGGGCTCATGGGAAAGATCATAAGAAGGTGGTATTTAAATGAAGTCTAAAGAATGCACTTGCCCTGGCCGGTTTGGCTCAGTGGATAGAGCATCGGCCTGCGGACTCAAGGGTCCCAGGTTCGATTCCAGTCAAGGCCATGTACCTTGGTTGCAGGCAAGTCCCCAGTAGGGAGTGTGCAGGAGGCAGCTGATCGATGTGGGAAGCCAGTGCCAGCAGCATGGGGGGGGGGGGGGGGGGAGGTGCAGGGAAAGGCCTACTCTTGCACGAATTTCATACATATCATGCCTCTAGTTGAAAAATAAAATAATAAAATAGATAAATGAGAAATAGCTACTAACCAAAAACTTATAAAATAAAAATTTTTAAATTTAAATAAATTTGGATAAAATGTTACTCTCATTGGTGATATTAAATAAATGAGTAGCAAAAGAATAAAAAGGTACCATTTGCACCCACATGTAGTTCATTTATTTATTCATTTGCTTATAAGACTCCCCATTGCTGGTGACAATGGTTATTTTATTTAATAACATATATGTACCAACATTAAATGTCTTGATATAAGTTATATCATGAAATATTTCACCATCCAGTAAAAACAGACTCTTATGTACTTTAAACCTAATTTATTTTATAATATACTTTCTCCCAAAGCTGCTACCAATTAAATCTATTTTGTTCTTTACCATCTATTTTTTATGTATTTTATTTTTTTATTTTTTTTTATTGCTTAAAGTATTACAACAAATGATAGATAGATCTCCAATTTTTTCCCCTTGTCCTTCCCCCCCCACCTCCCTAATACCATCTATTTTTTAAATATATATTTTTTTGCTTCACTGAGCAGCTCATCTTTATGTGGAACTAACAAATTAAAGTAATTCTTTAGTTTTAAAAGAAAATGTTATTTGATCTGAGGTTATTTCCAGAATACATTACTTAATCAGCTTTATTTTCATGTGAATTTAAATATGGGGATATACAATACCATGACTCCTAAATTAACTTAAAACCTGGCCCAGATAGGTCATTGAATTTAATTCTAAATTCTTCTTTAGAATTTATGTTTAAAATAGATTTAGAACTGTAACTTCAGATTTACTGTTAGATATTTGGAAATTTACTTTTTTTTCATTTTTACCTATTATTTCCTTAATAGTTTTGGGAATAAATGAATGACATTAGTATTTTGGTGGTTTATGAATGCTGGAAATCTAAAAAGGCACAATTTAGACTGTTCATTTTACCAGAACATTTATAATCTATAACAAAATAAGTCATAATCTCAATTGACTTTGTAAATATTATTACATTTTTTAATCTAGGTGGTTGAGATGAACAAAGGAAAGAAAAAAAAGAAGAACAAAAAAGACAGCTATAATTTTTATAGACAATCTGGCACCATGTCAGAGGTGCTGTATCTGAAATATTGCCATAAGCTCTGCGTTTTTGACATTGGCATAACTATTTATGCAAATAAATAGTCTAAGTACAATTTAAAGAATGTTATCTCTTCTAATTCATAAACCTGCAACAGCAGATGTCCAACATAGTGCTATTCATTTGGTGGTAAGTGATTCTATTGGGCTCTTTCCATCATGTAAGGGCCAATAGGAGAATCTTTTCAGAATATATATATATATATATATATATATATATATATATATATATATATTCCTATTTTGGGTACTGTTTGTTTTTGCTGCCCACAGAGCTTCATCCAACATTATAAGGTTGGAATATTTACCTACAAAATCCTATATAGCATAGAGTCCTATATAGAATATTACACAGCAAGGTTACCTACTTCAGAATGAAGGATACATAAGAGTTATCACATACTCAGTGATGTGTTGTTAGATATTTAACAACTGGCTCTTTCTGCTGGGGAAACAGATTTACAACATTTTCTCATTTATCTCTATATATAAAAGCCTAAGCAACTGAATGACCGGTTGACTGGTTGCTATGATGTGCTCTGACCACCAAGGGGCAGATGCTCAAGCATGAGTTGCCCCTTGGTGGTCAGTGTGCTCCCACAGCCAACCAACCTCCTGTGGCCCCTTTCCCCAGCTGGCTGAACTGGATAACCCTGATTGGGATGGCCAACCTCCTGCAGCCCCTCTCCCTGATTGGCCAACCTCCCGCAGCCCCTCACCCCCACCCCGCTGCAACCTCCCATCACCTAATTGGCCCTGATCACCAGCCAGGCCAAGGGACTCCACCCATGCACGAATTCATGCACCAGGCCTCCAGTGTGATACAAATAGTCCCTTCATATGAATTGCAAGATACCAATATAATCTCATGTAGGTAGAAACGTTCTCACTGGGAATCAAACCTTGACCTCCTGTTTCATAGGTCAATGCTCAACCACTAAGCTATATCTTCTGGGCATTAGGAAGCCTTTTAAAGCAAAACTGAAGCATCAACTTGGAGACAACACTCTGAAACAAGTTGGTGCCATTATTCAAGACGCAGTGGGTGTATTAAATCAGAAACTTCTATACTATGCACTGTTCCCAGTGCTTCTTACCAGGGAACACAGCAAGGGTCCCATGGAGCTAGCAGTTATGGCTGCCAACAGGGTACTTGGACTACTTATGTACAGGCACAAGCAAAAGAGAAGGCGAGTTTTAATGCTGGCAAAGGTAATTGATATTGAGCAGTAGGAGGCATTTGATCTGTTTTCACACAGATGGGGCAGGGAGAAACGTGTGAAACCCAGATGATACACTTGGGGCTGTCTTGCTATTCCTTTACTACAACTGTGTCCTGAAAATGTTTATCCTGAGAATAAAGGATTGGTTCAGACTACCAGTTAAGCTACAATGATCTGCCAAGTTGATAGATGCAGGAAATTCAGAATGGATAGTGGGAGGAGGTAAAGACTTAAGGCCAGGTGATGTCTTTAGATCAACTAAGGCTACAGGAGCTGCAGTGCAGTCCACAACCTGCCTCTTGTAAGTTTCCCCTCAGGAAGAATCAGCACAATCCTCAAACACATGCTCCATGAACCTGTGTGGAGACATTAAGTCCATGCTGCAGAAGGGTGGAGGGCAGCATCTGAAAATTTGTCTCTCATCTTCACCTGCAGGGATGGTAAGTTACCAATGACCCTTAAAACCCATCACCACATTTACACCAAGGCCATGCTTGACAAAGTTACTCCCAATCAATTATTGAACATGGCCGTGATAATAAGATAGGTTGGCTTAAGGACTCCCTGGTTGCCTTGCCAACCTCTCTTAGAACTGAATCTTAGTCTCAGATTCTTGCACACAATCAATTTCCTTTCATCTCCACTGTACCTGTATCACAATCTGACATCTCTCCCACCTTCCTCTCATCCAACTATGTTTTCCCTTACAAGTTTTTTCCTTTAATAACAGTAATGTATACCTAATTCTCTCTTGGCTTCTTGGAGGACCTGGACTAGGCACTGTGATGCAAACTGTACTTATGTTATCTACATGCATTCTTACCACATTCTGCAAGAAAGGAATTATTACATACATTTCATAGCTGAAACACTTGAGATTCTGGAGGTTAAATATTACCTATATTTAAGAAGTAGCAGAGTAAGATTCACATTTAAGTCTCTCTGGGATACAAATCTGTAATTTATTTTTCTATCCTGGAGTTGAGTCTCACTGTTGGAAATAGAAATAATTACTTCTCCCAAAAATATCTTGGGTGAGGCATGCATCCCACTTCATGGAATCAGATTCTTTACACTGTAGATAAAAATAATATCCAGGATCAAAAGGAATTATTTTGAAAGATAGTAAAGATAGTGCATTCTTCATCACAGGAGTTGTAAAAAATGTAGGATGGATAACTGAGTGCTAGGAAATATGGAGGGAGAACTTGAGCTTTAGCTAAGTGTTTTGATGAATAAGTTCTGTCTAGGTCATCAGTACTTATCTTGCCAGGTAGTTACTTAACATCTCACATATGAGTCCTTTTGTTACTATGTGAAATGAAGCTCCCCACAAGTGACTAGAGTTTAAGAATATGTTCCTGTAATTAATCTCAAATAGCACAGAAATGGTTTCAGATGTACCAATTTCTTCTATGATCTTTTCCTATTGCCAAGAGTTATTAAAGATATATTGGGTGTGCTTTTGTTCTTAGTTCATCAATCTTAGATCACTAGAGTTCCAGAGATTAAAGAGATCTTAGAAATCTTTTTATTCAAGTCCATTCCCTTTGTAGTCATAGAAACTGACCAAACAGTGTAGAATCCAAGGTGATTGACTTTCAGTTCAATATATTTGTTTGTTGTTGTTATTGTTTTTAAATAGCAAGGTACAGGAATTTTGGACTTTAGCTTGACATTTACTAGTATGTATCACTTTTTCCAAAGGAGTCTGAATTTTTATGTGGTTACCTGTTCCTAAAATAATTTCCTGCATCCAAGGGCAGCATTATCCTTAGTGGATCAATGTTATCATAGAAGACCACATTTTGTTGGTCCAACACACTCATTATTATGCAGACATTATTACACTGAGGCTAAGAAGTTTAATAATTTTCTTACTGTCAAATCTTAGAAATGTACAGTATTTGGATGAGAACTAAAGTCCTCATACTTTAGTTAATTGTAACATTCTGTGGGTTACCATAAAATATTCTCTTTTCTTTACCCCCACAATGTAAGAAGAATCACATTTATTTATATAAGTATATCTACTAGTATATCTACACCTATATCTACCTCTTCTGTAGCACTGAAAATGTAAACAAAGAAGAGAAAGAAGAGAGGCTTAGCCCATACAAAGTGGGTTGATAATCTTTTGGAGTCAAATATTCTTGCTGCCTTATAGGTAAGATCGAAGTCAACAGAAATAGTAATAGAAAACCACCTCTCCCCTCAAAAGAGGCACAAGTAATTCTAACATGAGAAAATTGAAAAACATATCACTTAATGAGTTATTAAAGCTTTTTGTAATCTATGTGCTTAATATAATCTACATAGTTATATATTTTACAATAAATATAATAGAACAAAACTGTCACTGAATATAAAAATGCAATGCAATGAAATCTCTTTTTATTTTGGCTTTTGTTTGAAGTTCTGAAAAATGTTGACATTTAAAATGTTTGTGATCAGTAAAGAAGCTTCTACTGACTATAGGATATTATCTTACTTTCCAAGCCTGAATGAAAGTTCATGGTCTGGTATTTACCTAAATCATCCTAGCCATTCTGGTTTATTTTTATTATGCATCACTATGATTTTTCTCTGTGATGACAAAGGCAATCCTAAATCAAAAGAAACCCACTGCAGCATTCCCTTCTCCCTCTGACACAGCCAGAGGTCTTCTTTGATGGATGTAGATGATTTTCCATGTCTGGGTAATGTAACATTTTCATGGTGGCAAAGCCCTTTTTGAATCCGATCGTATCAGGAGTGTAGAGATTATGGAATATATCATTCAAAACTGCCAAATCAGTGCTTCTACTTTGTTCTCTGATATTTTCCCCCCAAAGAGATATTAAGTAATCACGATTTTCAAATAGAGTGGATCTGTCATGTTTCCGAGACACACATTTAGATAGAAATTGAGGCATATCACACTTAGTGTTATATCTAAAACTAAATGCCACTACGGATCATGAACTTTCTGAGGAAATACAGAACGTGTACTGGGAGCTTTTTCAAAGGCAGGCACTTTAGAAAGATCTGTGACTGTAAAATCATTTTTCTGTAAACCTTATTTAGATGCTCAGAAAACCCAGCCAGAGTCAAAATATTAGTTTTTATTTTTATAACTTCTTGAAGCTATTACATCAGCATTTTCTTGTCTTTGCTTTGTTTTTAAATTTTGTTTTTTAATTATTTAAAATTCAAATTATTTGGAAAAGTATCAAGACTCTTAAATGGCTGAAATTCGGAAAAGAATATGTCCCAAATCTTTCACACCTCCTTTTTTATGTCCTTCTCCATGTAACTTTGTATTGTCCATTACTCTGATGACGGGATTGGCCAATGGGATTTTAGCAGATATGCTTTAGGTTGAGGAGCAAACTGGTTCATCCTTGCCCTTCAGTCATTTGACAAATTAGCTCACATCTAGTCTCATCTGCTGATCTTCAGCAGAAGATGAAGGACCTTTGGTGTGCAAGTATATACCAGTCAACCCCAAGGAACCTGAACAAGCCTAGTTAAAATCAGCAAAAGCTTATGAGCATTTACCTAGAATCTTGTTTTACTTTGGCCTATAATTATATTTGTGACAGATACAACTATTTCAGGTATAATTGTCAATAATGTGGGTGATAATGCTATAAATATTATGCAGCTAGTAGGGAAGTACAAATAACTCTGAGTGACATAATTGGAATTAAAAATATCAGAATTGTTAGACATTACTAATAAACAAATAAGGGATAAATGTTTTCCTTGAGTGAAAAGACCAAGCTTGCTGGCAGACAGAATAAAATACTTTCACAACATTTAAACAAAATAATGGCATTAAAATGAGCCTTGAAAGAAGATAGAAACAAAACAACAAAGTACTCTGTAGGTCAAATTAGCATTTGACATTTATCTGGAGAACAGAAAGTATCAAAATGATTTAATCTTTGTCTAGATTAGATAAATCCAGAATAATTATTAAATATTGAATTGAATATGTTATATTTAATTGAAGGTTGATCTAGGATCTCTGTTTGGAAATGAAAGAGAGGAAGTAGACATTGATTTAATCGGAGACAGAGTGATGATTAGGTCCACAAAATCTGGAGAACCAGGTTCAATTTATGGTATAACATTTATTATTATATTTGACATTAAGAAAGTCATTTAACCTCTTTAATCTTAGTTCCTTGACTGCAAAAACAGGACTAATAACACCTCTCTTGATTTGTTAAATATATACTGAGAGTTCAATGATACTTTTATCAGAGTCCTGCCCTTAATATCAGAAAGTTGAGAACAGTAGATACTAGTACTGTGTTCTCCCAAACTTAGAGAAATAAATGTCAGGAGCCCCTCCTCAAATCAAGTGAGTGTAGCATGAAAAAAACCCCACAAAAATGATTGTAGCAATTTTGATGACTGCAGAAGCAATTTTAGATGTCTTGTTGTAGACTTATCAAGAAGCAGGAATCCATCAGCCCAGTTTACTATTGCTATCAGAGAAGAATGCTATGAAATACAGTTGACCCTGGAGTGACATGGGCTTGAATTGCGTGAGTCCACTTACATGCAAATTTTCCTCAGTAAGTACTGTCATTGTATATTCTTTTCCTTATGATTTTTCTGAATAACATTTTCTTTATTGTAGCTTATTTTATTATAAGACTACAACACATAATACCTATAACATACAAAATATGTGTTGAGTATGTTATCGATAAGGATTCCAGTCAACGGTAGGCTGTGAATTGTTATGTTTTGGAGCAGTTAAAAGTTGTTTGCAGATTTTTCACTCTGTGTGGTTTGGCCCCTTAGGCCTGCATCGGTGAAAGGTCAACTGTAATCCTTGGGGAAGCTGAAGTGTGACCCTAGCTTCTCGTCTGAGGAAATTGGAAGAAGGCAGGCTGGCTGAGAAAACCTGTAGTAGTATCCAAAACAGGAAGCGCTGGTTGAAAATCCAACATTCATCAGGTTTAATAGACATATGTACGGTGCAGGGAAAGACTGTGGAGTGTGGAGCTGGTGCAAGTGAGAGGAACCAGGAGCTCCGTACATCCTCTCTAACACCTTGCAGAGAGAAGGTCCTCATCAAGGGCCTTTGGAAGAGCTCAGGTATGAATCTCGACAAAGAACAATGTCTGGGTTACTGTTGAGCAGGAGGCATCAACAGCCCAACACTGGAAAAACATCATCAACGCTTCCCTTCTACCTCTCTATCTAGGAAGATCCAGAAAAATCCAGACACAGACTTTTGCAGAGGAGAAGGAAGAGCAAAAATCTGACCATTCTTCCTTTACAATCTAGGTACTGAGGGTCACGCTGGAAAACACTTTGAAATGGATATGGTATTGACTTTCATTCAGACTGGACTTGAATTTCTGTATCTGAAAGTGGGTCCTGATCACTGGCATACGACTATTGCTTCAACAAAATTAGGCTTGAAAGACAGTACCTGACCAGTAACTCCAAAAGACATAAGAGAGGGAGAGTTTATAGAGTACAGATGAAAGAAATTACAGAAGAACGTTTTAAAGCATGCTATTGAGGTAAGACTTCAATGTACTGGTTTTATAAATAAGTAATATGATATTAGTTGGTAAAGCACTTAAGGTAGTATACAGCACATAGTAAGGCCTCAAAAAATGTTAGCTGCTTTTGTAATTGTTATTGGACAGAAAATACATCAAATTTAAAGATGATCCAAAATGGAAAGGGCTGTATGGAATAGTAACAATGGAAAATTATAAAAGCAAACACTAAAAAAGCCATGTGTGAGGTGTCACGTAATAAGCATTCTGAATTTGAATAGAAGATTTTTTTCATGATTCCTTTAATTCTAGGATTCTATAATTCTAAGCATGAATTATTTTTTTTCCATGTGGGGAAAGCCTAATTTCCCCCTAAATTAAATAGACGATATAACTCTTCCTACATGTTTTAATTTAAAAACATAGATTGTTCCTTTTTTATCCTCTAAGAGCATCCAGAATGAAGTCAATATCATTCATCCTTTTGCACTAGAGTATTAGCTGCCTCCATCAAATGCAAATCATAAAACCTTGCCTGTCAGTACTCATTCTTTGATGGCTCTTTTTTTATCTTTGAAAATGATACTGACATTAAGTAAGAGGAATAGCACCACAATACAGCTAAAACTGGCAAGGGACTGAGCTTTTATATAACAGTGACTTACTTTCCTCTGTGCTAACTCATTTTCAGCTTCTGCGTAAAGGATATTTTTAACAACAAAGTAGATCAGAGGGTAAGCAAAATATTTCTTTTTTTTTTTTTTAAAGCAACTGTCATGTTCAGAAATGAAAACTATTATAAGTCTCCTGACACAGAGAGCTAAGCATTTCATCTCAAACTTGAGTGAGGATAGCTGCATACTTACATCTTGATTGGTCATTTCCCAGTAGGGTCTCTCTCCATAAGACACAACCTCCCACATCACGATTCCATAGCTCCAGACATCACTAGCAGAGGTAAACTTTCTGAAAGCTATAGCTTCCGGGGCAGTCCATCTTATTGGAATTTTGCCTCCCTGCAATTATAAAAGAATTAAAAAAATTCGCATACACTTCAAATGTACCTAGGGATATTGCTGCTTCATTGAAAAGATCGAGAAAGAGATGTAGCATTTTTAAGTGAATCTGTTTGACATCATGCAGACTCTTTTCACATATCAGTCCGTAAGCACTTGTAGTCTGGCTGCTAATTGGCTGTCTGGAAGGTTTCTGGTTTAAATTCTGTTTGACTACTGGAACACACACGACCCACATCTCAATTAAAGTACCAGAATGGCAGCTCTCAGTGGGGAAAGCAAGCAGTCAAGCAAATCAATAAGGTGACTTTCCTGATTTTCAACCAGAGTGAAAGATTCAGATTCCTGGGTGCTTTTTAATCCACTTTAATATGAGAATTATAAGTGGAACATCTCAGTTGCTGAATGCAAGACAGAGAAGTTTAACAGCTAATAAGACAAGCATGAAAATCAGAAATATTAAAAGCTTAGTTACACTTTTTCCTAATATTATGCAATTTCTTTTAGACTTGATTTTTTTTTTCATTTTCTGTCGGCATATTTTCATTTGCTTGGATAGACTTTTTTGTTTTAACCTAGGAAATAGGTTTTATATTTAATTCAACCATTTAAAAAAGTATTAAAATTAGATGATGGGGGAAACTTACAACATTATTATGTATGGGATTCTTTTAACATGGCAAAAAATGCTTTGGTAGGCTTTCTCTTAGTTCACAAAATAAACATTTAACCTGACCCTTTAAGGCTGAACATTTTCCTTCATAATTTTTAAAAGCAGGCAACCCCAAGCAACCAAACATTTTATTTATAAGCAAAAATAAATCAATCAATATAGTGGATTGAAAGAGAGATAGGTTTTAGATATTTTCTCATAAAATGACTAGCATATACTTTCTGATTTTGCAAGAAGGGAATAATGTATTTCAAATATCAGAAAAATGGAACTTACACTGCTCTTTATGAACCAAAGTTACAAGACATATGAGAACATAATCTAAACTAGTAAAAGCGAAATAGTAAAATTAACCGTTTCTCCGAGACAGGTAAGCCACGCCCATCAGTCAATCAGAGTGGCTGTATGCAAATTAGCCCAGCCAACATGGAGGCCGCCACTCACGGACCTGAATAAAGGGCAGTTTCCATTGCAGCAGGAGCGAAAGTGAAGCTGCGCCCACTCAGCTCAGCTCCGATTAAACTGCCTCTAGCGAAACACAGATTTGAAACAATATAACAATCATAGAATCCTCGGGAGCTGAAGGAAAGAGCAGCCCGGGCCTCACCAGTAAAAGTAATAGTTGTTTCATTATAGACCCTGCGAGGTGAGGCAGAGGAGGCTTCGTTAGTAGTTAGAAGGCCGCCTTAAAGGAACAGTGTATCAATTATAGAAGATAACCCCAGGCCTCAAAGGAACAGCATCAATTATAGGAGAGAAACCGCACAAACCTGCGTCCAGCCAGCCTTGCTGGGACCTTGGGTCAATGGGAGCTGTGGGCAGCCTGAAAGCCCCTCACCCAGGCTGGTCAGGAACGCCAGCAGGTGGACATCCCCCGAGGGGTCCCAGACTGCGAGAGGGCACAGGCCGGGCTGAGGGACCTCCCGAGTGCACAGAGCGGCTGCAGGGCGGGACAGCGCAGGACCCAGGACGCGTGAGTGGGAAACAGGCGGCAGGGTTGGAAAGCACCGGGAAGTGGGTAAGAGGCGGCAGGGGGTCGGCGGCCTGCTTGGTGGGCTTCCCAGGCCCTTTGCGGGGCATCAGGGAGTGCGTAGGAGGTGGCAGGGAGTCGGCAGCCTGCTTGGTGGGCTTCCCAGGCACCTTGCGGGGCATCGGGGAGTGGGTAGGAGGTGGCAGGTGGTCGGCAGCTTGCTTGGTGGGCTTCCCAGGCCCTTTGTGGGGCATCGGGGATCGGGTAAGGGGTGGCAGGGGGTCGGTGGCCTGCTTGGCAGCTG
>PVJC01001261.1:0-26815 GCA_004026665.1 Murina feae
AAAAAAAAAAGAAATGGCTGAGATGACCCAGGCCAGTTCTCTCACAGCCAGGGCTTACCTGCTGGAATGCGAGCAATAAGGGAGGCCATGTGGGATGCTAGAAGCCAAAGACTACTAGGCAGAGTCTCTTTAGAGTGCTATCATTAGACCAACTGGAAAAGTGAGTTTCACACAAATATTGGCAGTGGTCTACAAAACCACTAAGACTATTTTAGGGTAAAAAATGCAAAACCAAAGAACCCTATGTTGAGGAGGATTTGGGAGGTAATGTCCAGGTTGGCGGGTGGAATCAGAGGTGGAAAGGTAAGAGGGGTCAGCTGGTTAACAGGCAGGCAATGTCTACCTGTTCCACAACCAAGTACCACTAACCTCTTCAAGTGCTAAGCAGAAGACTATGCAGGGCTCTGGGCCGATGCTCGCACTCACCTTTGGGCTCTTGGATGAGACACAGCCTCTTGGGAGCCGGAATCATGCCAACCTTCAATGACTTGCTGCTGACCCTCTTCCGGGGAAAGCAGGCCTGTGATAGGGCAGACGTGCCAGCGGGGCCATCCTCGGCTGCCTCGCTTGGAAGGCCATCAGTCGGGGGACTGCCCTCAGAGCCCTCTGAAGTGGCAGCCCCTCCTGAAGGCCTGGAGGGCCCTCCAGGAGTGAGGGCCTCCTCCTCCTCTTCCTCTTCCTCCTCCTCCTCTTCCTCTTCCTCCTCCTCCTCGTCCTCAGGCATCACCTCTAGGCTCTCCAACTCAACCTCCTGGTGAGGAGGTTCATTCGCAAACTCTCCTTCCCTTTCCACGGACTCTAGGGTGCTCTCGCTGGCATGGAGGTTCAGCGAAGGTGATGCAAAACAAATCGATGGGCACAGTTCAAATACCTTCTTTCGATAGAATTTGAATGCTGAGCTATTTTGGTCTTGTAGAAACCTGGGGAAAACATGGTACACATTAGTTAACCAGACAGTTCTCTGAACATTCTTATTTGCTGAAACTGTCTGAATGGACCTGATGAAGCTGGGGTTGGGATCAGGGAGTGAATAACCTGACCTCTTTCTACCGGCTATGGCTGATGGTGCAGCTTTGCAGTGAGATAGCAAGTTTGAGGAGTCAGAATGTGAGGCCTAATTGCTTTTCAGGGGAGGGAGGTGGAGGAACAAGGTATGCAGCGATGACCAGGGAATGTGCAGGAACGAGCTGTGACACGCAGCCTGGATATCCAACCTGGCCTCACTCATCCCTTTCTAGTGACACCACTAGCCCTCTGGACCTTTGAGTGCTCTCTGTCTCTCGGGTCCCTCTCACATTTCCAGATATAAGATAGAGGAAGTGTGTCACCCACAGAACTGCCTGTCTTGTGTTCTGCAGAGAATCTGTTTAAACATGGTGGCGATAAAGCCTCTCTGAGCCTTCGAGCTCAAGCACCACCTAGACCTGTAGTCACAGCTGGGGGAGGGGGTTGGCTGGTGTGAAAAAACAAAACATGCATGAAGATACAAAATACACTTGGACCAAAGAAAAGATAGCTCTTGTTCTTGGAGAGGACAACTCATCCTCATGAAGATGTCAATTCTTCCCTATTAACATATTAATGCTAAAAAGTATCTCAATAAAAGCATCATTTGTTTCTGGATCTGGACAAGATGATTCTAAAGTCCACACAGAAAAATAAATATGCAAAGATTTCTGGAAGAACTCTGAACCAGATCCACCCGATATTACAAGGTGTGTAATGCCTCCACAGTTAAAACAGCATGGTACTGTGATTAAGAGGTACAAATTGGTAGCTGCAAATTAGTCACACGGATGTAAAGTACAGCACAGCACGTATCATCAATATTGTAACAAATATGCACGGTGCTAGGTGGGTGCCAGAATTATTGGGGGATCACTTTGTAAAATTATATAAATGTCTAACCACTATATTGTATACCTGAAACTGATAAAATAATATTGAATCTCAGCTGAATTAAAAAAGGCAGGTACTGGTCCATGAATAAATGGACAAACAGACCAAAGGAAGAACTAGAAACACAGCATTTGATAAAGAGGCCTCTCAAAACTCTCCAAAAAAGAGTTTTTTCAACAAGTGGTATTGGGACAACTGGGAAGCTTTTAAGAAAAATATTTGAGTCCATACTGCAACCCCTGCTCCCAAATAACTCCACACAGATCAAGATATAAATGTAGAAACCAAGCCATACAAGTTAGGTCAGAAAGTACATGCACGCCTATAACCTAAGTGTGGGGAGGTTCTTTCTATGACTCAGAACTAGGGGTAATAAAAGGAAAAAAAATTGATCTGAATACACTTCTGAAGAACTGCCCAGAGGCAGAGTGAAAGATAAACATCAAAATAAGAAGGAAATATATACAATTACATCACAGATAAGAGCTCTTAAAAAATCAAGAAAGAAGCCCAAAAAATCCAACAGAGGAAAGGGCAAAGATTAAGAATTTCTACCTTCCAAAAAATGTTCTTGGAGCCTGGCCAGTGTGGCTCAATGGTTGAGCGTCAACCTATGAACCAGGAGGTCACGGTTCGATACCTGGTCAGGGCACATGCCTGGGTTGCAGGCTCAATTCCCAGTGGGAGGTGTGCAAGAGGCAGATGATCAATGATTCTCTCTCATCATTGATGTTTCTCTCTCTCTGAAATCAATAATAATAATAATAATAATACACACACACACACACACACGACATTGCTGGAATAAGAAGTCAAGTCAGACTGGAAGAAAATGTCTGCAAATCACATTTCTAATAAAGAACTTGTATGAAGAATATACAACGGAAAAAAAAAATAACTCTAGTGAGTTTGGCTCAGTGGACTGAGTGTTGGCTGTGGACTGAAGGGCCCGGGTTCGATTCCAGTCAAGGGGACATGCCTGGGTTGTGGGCTTGATTCCTAGTGGGAGGGCGTGCAGGAGGTAGCCGATCAATGATTCTCTCTCATCATTGATGTTTCTCTCTCTCCCTCTCCTTTTCTCTCTGAAATCAATTAAAAAAAACACACCCAAAATGAACTCTCAAAATTCATTACTAAGGAAATAAACAACCCAATAAAAAAAATGGGCCAAAGATCTGAAGAGACACTTAAAGAGATATGGAAAGTACATGAGCACACTAGAAGATGCTCAGCATCATCTGTCCTCAGAAATGAGAATCACGGTGGGATACTCCCTCCCCTCCCATAACTGGGACATTAAAAAGACAGACACTAGCAAGTGCTAGTGAGGACAGGGAGAACTGGAACTCTCACCCAAGCTGTTGAAAAGACAAAATGATGGAATCACTTGGAAAGGAAGCTTGGAAGTTTTCTCAAAAGTTAAATGTGGACCCACCATGGGAGCCAGCCTTTTCCCTCCTCGGCATTTATCTGAGAAATAAAAGCTGGTGTCCATAGAGGTCCTTATACATGAATGCTCACAGCAGCTTTATCTGTAATAATCCCAAAATGAAAACACCTCAAATACTGTCAAACAGGTGAATAGGTGAGTAGCATACAGCAGTCCCACTTCTCTCAGCTTACCTATTATAATTTTTGCTAGAGGCCTGGTGCACAGAATTCGTGCATGGGTAGGGTCCCTAGGCCTGGCCTGCTATCAGGGCCGATTGAGGCCTTCTGGCTGCCAGCTGGGGTCTTCCTTCATTCTGCACTGCCCCCTGGTGGTCAGCACATGTCATAGTGATCAATCTAACTCCCGGTCTCCGGGTCAAACTCCCGAGGTGACACTTTGCATATTAGCCGTTTATATATATATAAATTTTACAACACTGCAAATGCTGTACTTCTTTTAAAAGTTAAAAAAAAAAATTCCCTGGCTGGTGGTTCAGTTTGTTGGAATGTCATCCTGTACACTAAAAGGTTGTGGGTTTGCCCTGACCGATTTGGCTCAGTGGATAGGGCATCAGCCTGCGGACTGAAAGGTCCCAGGTTTGATTCTGGTCAAGGGCATGCACCTTGGTTGCGGGCACATCCCCAGTAGGGAGGTGTGCAGGAGGCAGCTGGTCCATGTTTCTCTCTCATCGATGTTTCTAACTCTCTATCCCTCTCCCTTCCTCTCTGTAAAAAATCAATAAAATATATTTTAAAAAATAAAAAATAAAAAATAAAAGGTTGTGGGTTTGATTCCAGGTCATGGCACATACCTAGGTTGTGGGTTCGAACACTGGTCAGGATGCATACAGGAGGCAATTAATCAATGTTTTTCTCTCTTACTCTCTTTTTAAAAATCAATAAAAGCATATTCTTCAATAAGAACTAAAAAGTAAAATTGAGCCTCGCCGGTGTGGCCAAGTGGTTAGTCGATCTGTGAATCAGGTCACAGTGTGATTCCTGGTCAGGGCGCACGTCCAGGCTGTAGGCTTGATCCTCCTCTTCTGTCCTCTCTTAAGTCATAAAATATATTTTAAAAAATTTAAATTAACAAAAGGAATAAAAAAAGGCTCTAAAACGGAATATCCACAGAAACAAGTGAATCTGACTGTCAAATTGATGACACAGTTACACACACAAAATGAATCAACTCGAGCAAATACTAAGCACATCGGAGATATAAATCTTTCAAGAAACACAAAGGCATTTTGGCCTTCCCAGTGTAGTAAGTTTCAAACTATTTTATGAGCATTGGGGGACAGAACGCATTATCCCACCAGATGTTGCTGTAGGATCCAGGACTCTTGTGTTGGTAAGGACAGGACAGCATGTTCTGAGAAACATTGCTCAAAAAAGGCTGCATAGAGGGTGAGGAATAACCCCAAGACCAGTTGGTACCAAGTGCCCAGGAAGATGCAGTTTTCTTGCAAACTTTAATTTTAATTGGGGCGGCGGGGGGAGGGGGGGGGAACGACTAATCAAAGCCCTGGTTGCTGTGGCTCAGTGGTTAGAGTGTTGGCCTGTGCACTGAAAGTTCATGGGTTCAAATCCTGGTCAAGGGCACATACCTGGGTTGCAGGTTAAATCCCTGGCCCTGGCTGGGGTGTGTATGGAAGGCAACCAATCAATGTCTCACTCTCATTGATGTTTCTCTCTCTCTCCACCTCCCTCCTTTCCACTCTCTCTAAAAAACAATGAAAAAAATATCCTCACACAAGAATTAACAAAATAAAACAAAACAATGGCTGATGAAACACTCCCAGCTTCCCTGTACTGAGCTGTCCCCCTCACTGGCCTTGCCAGGGCAAGATCCTACATGCCACAGGCAGCCCCACTCTGAAGCCTGCAGGTGGCAGTTCCTGAGGTCATCATGCCTGTAAAACGCAGATCCAGGCAGAGTATATGCAAAGCCATCAGTGCTCTAGGCAACTGGTCTGGGTCTCCCAAGAAGCAGAAGGTACCCTCAGGGCAGTGCCCAGTCAAGATCCAAAACAAGCTAGAAGAGCATGCTCAGTCACCTCTGGGTCCAAGAAATGCACTAATTAATGTGAAGTTTTAAACTGCATTCTTTATTAGAGTAAGGCACGACTCTGCAGCACATTGGAGCAGGGCAGAGCCCTGGCAGACGGTAGGATACAATGTACACAGCAGGAAACCTACCTGCTCCCTATACACGCCCCACGAGCTCAGAGGGGAGCTCAAAGGGTTATGATTCAGTAACAGGAACCCTGAAGGAGAGAATCTGTATCCCAGAGGCAGAGCTACTCCCTGACTGTGTGTGCTGAGCCTGAGCAACGGGGAGGATAATGGTGCACCTCCAAGCCCGAGGCTGTCACTGCATGGAAGTGCTTGTTGCCCACACTTAGACCAGGGACCACTATTACTCCATGGGCAGCAAATTCTCATCAGCCCACAGCAGCCAGTATGACCAGGGAGCAGTGCCCTCCTCCTCCTCAGCCCTTGGGTGAGGATGCACCCTCCCTCACTCCACCACTGCTCTGACTCTGCTCAGGTCCTGGGGACACGGCCTCTCTGCCCAGGGAGCTGTCTATTTTCCCCTGGAAAACTCCTATTTGGCCTTCGAATCCAGTTTAAATGTCCCTCTGGGGAGCTTTTCCCCATCCCTTCAATATCCCAGAGCAGAAGCTCCTTCCTCCCAGCCCTGAGCTCAGCAAAAGACATAATTTATTACCCCGCGTGAGCCCTGAGGCATTTGTCAGGCTAGCTTTTGGGCTCTCAGGAGATTTGTGGGGTGAATACACTCAAACCAGAAGGGTGTGGTGGGTACATACCACAGGTCCGGGTTGTCGGTGCTGTTTTCTATGCTGAATTGTTCAATCTCTGGTCCCACCTGAGCAACAAATTTGGCCAGTTTCTCTGCAGTCTCCAGAGTCTTCAGGTCAACTACAAAACAAAGCAACTGTCATGCGCAAGGGCTGCCACTTTCCGTGTAGCCACCATAGGGCTGAGGAGACTAATTACAAAGACAGTCCCTCATGTCCCCTCCTGCATATTTGCCTTTTGCCCTGTGACTCTGCAGATCTGTCCAGCAGAGGTGGACTCTCCTATCCCTTGAACTGGGACTGGTCCCAAGACACCTGCTAGCCAACAGGTCTGGCAGAAGTCCCGGGACTCGGGTGCCTCGAGCACCTCCACTGCCTCTCCCAGAGGCCTGACACCAACCTCAGGTGAACCAACCCCAGAAGGCTGCTGGGGGATGACAAGCACATGGCCCAGTCACCCAGATCACCGCCACCAGCCCCAGACAACCAGCCACTGCCTACAAACACATGGAAAGGCCCCGTTAGGCTTATGGCAGCTCCTGTGTGAAGCCGCAGTTTGGCCGTAGCAGCACTTGGGTAGACTCCCCCGCCCCCTCTGTCCCCATCTAGTGCTGAGTGAGAAGTATCGGTCAGGGGTAGGCCTGTTGCGGAAGCAGAAGGTAACAGCTAGAACACAGAAGGGGTATGTTGGTAACTTCAGAAGAAACTGCAGGTCAGCTAATGCTGAGGGAACATGGAGTCCTAGGGAGAAGAGGCAGAATAAGAACAGCGCGGCCCTACGGAACGTAAACGGGGCAAGAACACAGAGAAATGGATCGAGGAGTTCAAAGCCCCAGGCACAGGCACACAGCATAACCTGGTGGTCAGCAGTAGGGAAGCCGTCACTGGGCAGCAACCCTCAGACAGGAAGGGTGCAACAGAGCTCTCAGGCTGCCCTCTTGAGGAAGCAAAAGGAGAGAAAGCACCATCTCATATACCCATCCTCGCCCGGTCACCGTTGCTACTGCCCATTGCCCACTCCCCAGACCACGGAGGCCATCCCAACTCTGCAGAGACCCCTAGAGATTGGATATTCAGGACTGGGGCTCAGAGGAGACACGAGTGAGCACCCACCGTCAGCAGGCAAGCAAGGAGAGGAGCTCTGAGTGGCTTCGGATACGTCCACTCCTGCTGGCTTGGGGGATGGGCCTGCAGCTTCTGAGCTCAGGTCCTGAGCAGAGGGCCTGGCTGAGTCTGGTGGGCAGTCCTTAGCAGCATCATTTCCGTCAGGCTGGGGCGGCTTTCCCTGCAAGGAGCCTGGAGCTTGCCGGATGTGGTGTTTCAGCCTGGTGCCCGAGGAGAGGAGGGTCTGGGTCCCGGTGGTTGCTCTCCTCACCTTCCAACCCCAGAGTCCTGGAGCTCGGAGCAGCCCCCGCCGTCGCCCTGGGAGGAGCCTCTTCTTGAGGCTCTGGACTGCCCGGGCGTACAGCATGGCCCGGACTGCACACTCTGCAGCCATTGGCTTCTGACCCACTCCTGGCGAGGTCTGGCTTATCCGCTGTGCTTCTGCCAGTTTCAGCTTGTAATAGTTATATTCCAGACTACTGTCATCAGACAAAAACCTATATAACGAAACAGGCACAGCAGGACATTGCTAAAACACCAGCACAGTCACATCATTGCTGCAAATACACTTCTGCAACTCTTTTCTACATGATGGCTTCTCTACTCTCGAAGATTCTAGGTGGCTCCACCAAGGATCCAGAGCTGGTCCCAGGTCACCCATTTTGCCCAGTGATTGCAGGGCAACCAGGACCTTTGAACAGTGGTGGAATCCTCCTCCATTTCTGTCATCAGCAGCCATGAAGCTCCTAGAGGCTTAGCTACACAAACCAGTTACCCTGGAGCCATGGAAGTATTTTGCTGCCAGCACATGGCAGGCATTGCTCCTGGACTCCATTTTCTCAAGGTGACACTCTTGAAATGGTGGGCGCTCAGCGACCTTTTAACTATATCATTTACTCTAATAAGAAAGTACTGTATTTATGATGAGCATTTCAATTTTAAAAAGTTCTACTCATGTGAAGAGGCAACAAGGCAAAAGGAAGACAGTTTAACAAATAGTAGCAATAAGTCACAAATAGCTGCTGTGACATATCCCTCATCTTACAGCACAGCAGGGATGCAGAACTTCCAAGACTGAATGAGAAAGGGCCACAGGGCAGGTCTGCGGCAGGGCTGGTGCTTGAACCCTGGTGAGCCTGATTCACCCTAATGCTCTTCCCAGTGGTCAGCACCACCGCTCAAAATAAACACCTCACCCGTCGCTCTGGACACCGTCAGAGACCTAAATGTTGCTGTGTGCTCTATGGCAGGGATTCGGAGGGCTGATATTCAAAGACCTACCAGTAAGTAGGGTCCTCCTTGAGAAGAGCTCTCTCTTTAGGAGACAGGCTGCCTCCAACGACCCGTGTGACCAGCTGGTTGATGATGTCTACCACCTTGTGATCTGCTCGCTGGGGGACAGCTAGAACACACAAAAGGATTTTTCTGAGAAACACTGGATTGCATGGTGACTGGGAACACCAGACAGAGTCAGGGGCTTAGGATGGAGCCTAAGCAGGCACTAGCAACTGAAATTCTCACTCATGGGAGACCAGCTTTGAAAAGAGGAAAGCAGAGTGTTATTCTAGAAACTAATATATACAATATCCTTCCAAAAGCTGTAACAGCGTAACCACCAGGACAGAAACAATTACAGGCTAACAATAACACTAGAGAGTAATGTGTGCATATGTCCTACAGAAGGAAATGGTATGCAGCACTCCATTCCAATTCTCGCGTATCATTTAACTTGAATGTTCACAGTATTAAGGGGAAAATATAAAGATATAAAATGTATTTCGGTATAAAATATATAAAACATTTGTCTAAATTATGATTCCCAATAGTAACGCATAAATATGGAAACACAGAAAAGACACCAGAAAGTTAACAGATGTTATCTATGGGTGGTAGATTGATCAGGATTTCATTTTCTTTGTGCTTTATCTACAAAATATAAACATACATGTGTTCTGTAACCAGAAAACATACATATATAAATTTACAAAGAAAAATTTCCCAATTAAAAAAGTTAATGGCCCCAAAGTAGGTGTTCACAGAAATATTTGCTGATGTATGCAAACATCTTTAAAGTGTGAACTTCTTCCAATATGGCTATAACTTACCATGTCACCAGTAACACAGGAGAACATGTGTCCTCAAATACTAAGATTGTGTAGTTTTCTGATATTTGCTAGTTTTAATAGGACAGAATGGTCTGCTTGTTCACTCCTTCAATACAAGCCACCCCTGAACTGGAGGTTTTCGTCTGTTCTGTGGAGTGACTGCACTGCCCTGTTCTGGCGTATGTCTGAGTTACAGCTTCGAGTTTATTTTAAACATCAGTGGGGCTCCTATACAGAGTAAATCAATCTTGCAAGTGCTATGTTTTTGCAAGAATTTCCCTTTTGAAATTGTTTTCCTTTCTTTTTGTTATTGGCTAATTGTACATGATTTTACAGAAAATTAAGAATTCTAAATCAGCAGCTTTCAGAAACAAATGCCAATAATTTAGCCATTGCAACCATCTCTAGAGAAAATGACCACAGCAAGGGCCAGAAAGTGGGTTCCAGCAATCCTTCTCCTGAGACTGTATCATTTTAAAGGAGGATTTAAAAATAAAAATTAAAAATAGTAATAATCAACAAATTAACCAAAGATGTCATCTCAGTGTCTCTAACACACTGTAATGAAAACAGTGGTGGGGCAGTGCTGGTGCCGTCCACCAGCTGGCCAGACAGCCAAGGCTTACAGATGCAATTACAAGGGGACCAAGCTCTGCTAAGCTTCAGAAGCCTGTAGGAAAAGGCACCATGAGCCCTAACTGGTGTGGCTCAGTGGACAGAGCATCGGCCTGTGGACTCAAGGGTCCCAGGTTTGATTCTGGTCAAGGGCATGTACCTTGGTTGCAGGCACATCCCCAGTGGGAGGTGTGCAGGAGGCAGCTGATGGATGTTTCTCTCTCATCGATGTTTCTAACTCTCTATCCCTCTCCCTCCTCTCTGTAAAAAAATCAATAAAATATATATTTTTTTAAAAAAGGCAACATGAGTCCAACATCAAGGGAAAGCTGAGATAATTTATGTTAGGTTAATATCATGATGCAGTGAGAGCTGTAAAAACACAGGAAGGGCTTTTGACAATCTTGTCAAAGAGTAGGTGGTAGTATTTTCAATACAGCAGGACAACACCAGCAGACCCACCTGCCTACCGGCACCACGAGGGAACAGTGGCGAGCAACGTTAGGCTGCGGGTGACTTTTTCCTCCAGTATTATTGCTACACTGACTTTCTGTTCCATCACTTGGGGGCTGTACCGAGGAAGGGGGCCTGCTTCGGCCCTGAGCCTGCTTCTGGAAGTAGGTGTAGCCACGCACCTGTGGTGGGCCCTACCAGTGCTAGTGCAGTAGGTGCTCCACAAGTCTGTAGAGGAACGAAGAGACTCAGGAACAAATGGGTTGGGGCGATGGAAGAGGGAAACAAGTCAGGAGGCAAAAGGACATGACCACTCCCTATGTGCAGAGCCTTCGGAGGTTTAGGCTTACAGCAGTCATCCTGAGAGCTAAGGAGTAGGGACAGGGAACACCAAACAGCGAGTCATGTCTATTACCTCACTGGCCTGCCCCCTCCCCTGCAGACCAGCTGTTAACTGCAGATTATCAGGTGTACCTAAGTGATGTCAACTTTTAGCCAGTCTAGAAAAGGGAGTGGGTGACTCTGTCACCCGGATCAACCAGCTTGTCCATTCCTCAATGCAGCTCAAATACAGCCTCCTTTTGGCTTCCCTAACTCCGCAGGCTGGGACCTCTCCTACATCTCCTTTAATCCTAGCACCGGAGGGGCTGATTTTGGTGATTTCTGTCCCTCAGGAGTCTGGGGTCTTCTCAGAGACAGTGTCTAGCATTTCCTTTTCCTTCTAGGAATACCTGAGGGCGGGGGGGGGAGCTGTTTGAACAGAGCTTCCTAACCTTGGCTGCAGGATAGTAGAAACCTCCAGAACACGCAGGCAAAATTGTTAAAAATATATGTTGGTGGTGCTTTTTGTTAAACTTCACCTGAGAATATATTTTAAAAAATATTTTTATTGATTTCAAAGAGGAAGGGAGAGGGAGAGATAGAAACATCAATGATGAAAGAAAATCACTGATCGGCTGACTCCCGCAAGCCCCGCTCTGGGGATTGATCCCGCAACCCAGGCATGTGCCCTGACTGGAAATTGAACCGTGACCTCCTGCTTCATAGGTCGACACTCAACCACTGAGCCACGGTGGCTGGGCTGAGGATATTTTTTCTGTTGCTTTTCTTTTTTTTTGGTTAATCCTCACCAGAGGATAATTTTCCTTGATTTTTTTCCCCCCAAAGGGAGAGTGGGAGAGGGAAAGACAGAAAGAAACATCTGTGTGAGAGAAACACATCAATTATTTGCCTCCTACAAGAGCCCTGACCAGAGCACAGGCTGAGGAGGAGCCTGCAACCCAAGTACGTGCCCTTGACCAGAACTGAACCCGGGGCCCTCTGGCCAGCAGGCCGATGCTCTATCCACTGAGTCAAACTGGCTAGGGCTCCATTGCTTTCAGAGAGCGTGAAAAGGAGGAAATGCGTCTTGAGGGGAGAGAAACATTGATGTGAGAGAAACATTGACTGGTTCCCTTCCGCACTTGCTGACTGGGAGTGGGGAGCAAACCCAAAAACTCCAGATACCTGTCCTTGACCAGGAATCGAACCTGTGACGCTGTGTTGCAGGGGCTGACTCTATAACCACTGAGCCCACTGGCAAGGGCTGTATGTGCATTTTTCATGGTATGGGCTGTGGCTTTTCATCAGATTCCCAAAGGAGTGTCTAAAGACTCTTGTGTAAGTTGAAGATTCCTCATACATGCTCATGGAATGAATGCAGACAGACATGTATACTAGCCAATGCAAGTTTTCTGCTAAAATTCTGATTTGTTTTCAGTTGGCTAAAGAACTTCTTGTAAAATCTCAAAGAGAATAAGAGATATTACCAAACAAAAACAAAAACCCAAAACAAAAAACACCCCACCATGAGCCGTGCCTGGTGTGGCTCAGTGGTTGGAGCACTGGCCCGAGCACCAAAGGGTTGCAGGTTTGATTTCCAGTCAAGGGCACATGCCTGGCAAGTTCATCCCCAGCGGTGTGTGCAGAAGGCAATCAATTGATGTGTCTCTCCCTCTCTCTAAAAATCAATGGAAAAAATATCCACGGGTAAGGATTACAAGAAAACCAACCCCCCGTCCCCAAAAAAAAACACCCACGAAAAAGAAACAAATCACAACAAATAGAAACATTTGCTGCTTTCCTTACCATCACTTAAACCACGCAGAGCTCTGGCCTGAACTTCCGGTTTGGTAGGAGAAACCATTTTCTCATCTTGAGTTGGCGCAGGCTCGGCTTTCTTGACCTGGAGTGGATACCCACTGCTGACCAGCCAGGCCTTCAGATGATCTATGTACTCTCTCCCAAACAGAGTGGAGTCTTCAAAGTTGGGAAATGCGGCAGGAGAGGGAGCTATGTCTTGGAGGCCGACAGCTTCTAAGATTTTCTCTTGTCGGAAAGAAGAGGCCAAGGAGAACGTCTGTCCCAGAAGGGCTAACGACTTCCGGCAGAGGGAATTGGTGGTCTCCAGGGCAATGGCCAGGTCCAGGGGGTTGCTAAGGGTCTTCATTTTGACACTCAGCTCGTAGGCGTTGCAGGCCATGAGCAGGGGCGTGACACTCTTTAGAAGCCGGTCTTGAAGCCTCATTATGTACTTATCAAAGGGCTTTATGATTTCGAAAAAGCAATTTTTGGTCTTCACAGCACCTTTGTCTAAGAGCATGTTTAAAAACTCATTATCAACTCTGGGCGTTTTCAAAGCAGAGTGCTTTAAAAATTTGATAGTAAAAAAGCAAAAATCTCTGTGCTCTGGTTTTAAGGAGCATTTAAATGAGGCAAGCATTTTAGCACAGGTTTCAGTTTCAAGTTCAAAGAGAGTCTGGAAAAGCTGGGAAAATTTAACATCATCTTTTATGGTGTGAAATCCTGCCCATTTGATTATTTCTATCCCAAATCTTGAAAAAACATCAGACTTATCTATGAGGTCAAAACTCATCTTCCTTCTTGGGAGACGAATGTCCTTTAGATTGAGCCCCAGAGGGATCTTCTGAGGAGGGAACTGGATATCTTCTGTCCCTGGGTTTGCACCTAGGGTCACATCAGAACTTGGGGTGATTTTCTGGATTTGGTTAGTGCCCTGAGTTTTGGGAGTAATACGATTTATAGAGGGTACTTTTTTTGTGCTCACGTTCCTCAGTGTGACAAGTTTCCCAACCCCCCCTTTAGGTGTAAGCAGGCCCTGAGACTCCCCCTTTCCTAGGAGGGCACCCTCCTGATCAACGATGTTTAGACCTCGGCCTCGGCCCTGGACTTGGCCACTGGCCCTGAGCACAGAGTCTGCCTCCCCTGGACGGTCTACATCGTAATCCCGACTCTCTTTCTCCAAACACTCTTTCTCAATCAGCCTGGAGGACCCAAAGTCGCCTAGGAGTGCAGAAGGACCAAAATTATACTCCTGCGACCAAGACGATTCTTGAGAGACTGGGTGGCCAAGGTCTTGTTCCCAAGAGCCACGGAGTGTAAATTTCCAGTCTGGGGAACGGAAATGTCCCAATTTCCGGTGGCCAAAGACCTGATCTCGGGAATCAGGGTGGGGGAATTCCAGATCTCGGCCGCATTCTTTGCGAAAGTAGTTGTCTTCATTTACAGAAGGGTTGTTTGACCTGAAGGAAGGTCCTGGAAATACATCACCTCTCAGGCCTTCTCTCCCAGCATCTCGAGAGTGAGCCGCAGATCCGCCCAGAGTGTATCTGCCGTCACTGTGAATGTCATCATACATATCTGCTCTGACTCTTGGCAGTGTCCTTATAAGATCTGAAATAAATAATTCAAAAGGAAACACAAAGGAACTTTAGACCAGAAGGTACAAATGGACAGTCCAACCAGCTGGAGTGCTTTATCGGCCTGAGTGCATTTTAAAAACTCCTATTTGTTGCCATTATTTAAAATATGTGTGGCTTTCCTTAAACCTGGAATTACTACTTTTTATTCAAAAAGAGACCCACAAGCACTGGGCCTGCATCTATCCTGATGATACTGCATCAAGGCTGGGTAGCAGTGCCCCTTAATCACTCAGATCTCCTGCCCTTGCTCAGCAGGCATCTGGTTTACAACCCCCCCCCCTTTTTAATGTATATTTTATTGATTTTTTACAGAGAGAAAGGGAGAGGGATAGAGGGTTAGAAACATCGATGAGAGAGAAACATCGATCAGCTGCCTCCTGCACACCTCCTACTGGGGATGTGCCGGCAACCAAGGTACATGCCCTTGACTGGAATTGAACCTGGGACCTTTCAGTCCGCAGGCTGACGCTCTATCCACTGAACCAAACCAGTTAGGGCTACAAGCCCTTTTTTATACTCAGGGAAGGGTGCCTGGCCCTTAAATAACCTGGATTTTTAAAAAATACGTTTTTATTGATTTCGGAGAGATAGGGAGAGGGAGAGAGAATAGAAACATCAATGATGAGAGAGAATCATTGATCAGTTGCCTCCTGCACACCTTCTACTGGGGATGGAGCCTGTAACCCAGGCATGTGCCCTTGACTGGAATCGAACCCAGGACCCTTCAGTCCACAGGCCAACACTCTATCCACTGAGCCAAACCAGCTAGGGCTACCTGGATTTTTTACTGTAATTGGGACACTTGTGTATTTCTACCTCTATCATGAAGCACACAGGTTTTTTTTTAAAGGTTGCCACCCTCTTTGCCTTCTAGTAGGAACTCTTGGTCCATACTGCCATGGAGGCAAAAGCCACGTCTGACACTACCCACTATAGCAGACTGGGCTACAAGCTGAGCATATGATCCAAAGCTGGCTGATATACTCCCTCTGAAAGGTCCACTGGGACAATAAATCCTCTGAAAAAAAACAGAGACTAAAGCAGATAAGAGAAAATGCAGAAGCTAAACAAGCTATCAAGAGAAGCCACAATGGGAACTGAATAGTAGGTGATTTTGTTCTCCCCTCTGTGTAGAAATGAGGAAAATAGGAACCTATATTTGCATTTGCTTATTCATGTACAAAGAAACTCTCTAAGAAGGTAGGAACATAAGCAAACTATGAGCCTCAGGGAGACTTTGTACAGAATGCCTTTCTACCTTTAAAAAAAAAAAAAAAAATACGTGTATTGATTTCAGAGAGAAAGGGAGGGGGAGA
The DNA here is from genome assembly GCA_004026665.1 of Murina feae. Lineage (NCBI taxonomy): Eukaryota > Metazoa > Chordata > Mammalia > Chiroptera > Vespertilionidae > Murina > Murina feae. Next base: position 15,507 of record PVJC01001261.1, read on the forward strand.
GAAAGAAACGTCAATGATGAGAGAGAATCATTGATTGGCTGCCTCCTGCACGCCCTACACCATGAATCGAGACTGCAACCTGGGCATGTGCCCTTAACCGAGAATCGAACCCAGGACCCCTTCGGTCCACATGCTGACGCTCTAGCCACTGAGCCAAATCAGTTAGGGTTCCTCAAACTTTCTTGAGGTAACAATATATGTATTGGTGTTTGAGTCTCTAGATAAAGATACCAAGATTTATGTCTCTGTATTCTGTGTGTCCCCCAAAAATGTATAGAGACATAAATCTGACAAAATCAGCTGATAGCTGAATTTTAAAAGTGAAATATATTTTAATAAAAACTGCCTTTATAATTACACAAAGTGTGTGTATATATTTTGGGGAGCACCCTATACACATATAATGTACATATAAGTACATATAGGTATATGTCTTTCTCTGTGTGTGTGTGTGTGTGTGTGTGTATAAACACATAAGTATTCTGGATTACATATTGCTAAAAGAATTGAAGGATGCACAGACTATTGCAAATATAGTTACTCTTGAGGGTTAAGAAAACAGCTAAAAAGACTTCTACATTTACTCTTTAACCATTTCTCAAGCCTTCCAATCTTTTGTAGCAGCTATGTTTCTGTGCACTACTCATATAATTTTTGAAAACTCCATCAATTGGTTTCTCCAGGTCAAAGCATGCAACAACAGTTATCTCTACTGCAAGCACTTAAGACTCACTCAACCAATGCTAAGAAACCCTCCTCCATGCCAAGACTGGCTCAGGGGTTGGTGCAGCAGCAAGCAGCACAGGCCCAGCAATGAGGCCTGAAGGAGGCCAGCCCATAACAGAGCAGTGAGCACACTGTGTATTTGAGGCCGGGAAGGGCAACCAAATCAGCCTCAAGTCCTGCTGGGGCTTCCTGAGGAGGGCATGCCAGAGGGAATCAACAGGCAGAGCTGGGATGAGCAGGGATTCAGACCATAGAGAGGTGGCACAGTGCCACTGAAACACAAAGCCCAAGGCACAGAGGAAGGGTTGGGAGCCTTGTGCATGGCAGTGAGGGGCCTCCATGGCATCCTGTAACCTGTGTGGGCACCGGTTTTAATTCTGCTGGCATGGTGTTTCGACATTTTCCAAAGGGAAACATTTTCAGGCAGGGCCTATGCTCAGCAGCTCCAGCACCCTCCAGTCTTTGCACGCGGCACTGTTACCTCCCTGCTCCTGCACTTACCTGAGGATGTAACCCTAAAGGAGGAAGCCCCAACAGTCCAAGCAGGGCCCTGGCCCAGCAAGTGGGCATGGAGAGATCTGCCGTCAGGGCAGATTTGAGAGGAATGAAGCCGGAAGCCGAGAGACTGTTCAGCAGCAGATTTACTGAAGTCATCCACGCCAGGGCTGGTAAGAGCTCAAACCTGAGCGGTGGTGGTGGGGATGGAGCCAGAACATTGATTCCACAACCTTTCTTTAGGTGAGGTGGGCTTTCTGGGGAGAAGCTCCTGCTAATGGGAGACTACCTTCTGCACAGTGATTTAACATGCAGATCCAGAGAAAACTTCATTTCCCCTTAACAAATGGGAATACAGGGACTGAAATCCTGCTCTGACCCTGAGTGCCTCATTACCCGCCCCCCAATCAAGCACTTTAACTTACCTTGAGCTTTAAATTGCAGAGCTTCACCTACAGCTTCTCCACTGGGGTCCATGTGATATCTGTTAGCTTTTTCTTGCAGCACGGCATCAAAAGTCTCCTGTGCAATTCGCCTTGTAGCCATGTTTCTCTGACCTGCAGTAGAGGAAAAAAAGACACTAAGCACGACGACGGGATGCTCAGGGAGCCGGCTCTCTGTTTCACCTAATCTTCAAAGTAAGGAGGCAGTAATCCATAATCCAGCAAGGTACTTCAGAAGAAAGGTCGGATTATTTCTAGGGGCCTCGGCTCTCAGGAAGCTCACAGGCAGGCGCGTGTTGACTGAAAAAGGAGTAAGACAAGCATGGTGATCTCGGACAAGTGATTTTGTTTCTCTAAGACCATTTCCTCGGAATCCTTGGAAAGCTCTATGAAAGGAAAAAAAAAAAAAAGTCCTCATCTCCTGGGGTTGCTGGAGGACTGCGAGAAGCAACACGCATAACGGAAGGTAACACGGTAGGGGGGTGGGGGCGGAACCCTCTCACAGGGTAGTCAGGAAAGACGTGGCTGTTCCCGTTTTCCAAACAGAACCCAGAGGCTCTAAGGGCCAACGACCCTCCAGAGAGAAGCCTCGAATCCCTGACTCGTAACCATGAGCTGGTGACAGAGTTGTAGGGGAGGAACTCCCACGACCTCATTTACTTGCAACAACACAGCGAAGCGGGGTCTGTTATGAATGACATTAAACAGAAGAGGAAAGGGGGGGCCTTAAGCTAAGTGACTCGCCCAAGGTCACCCGTCCAGGGCGGAAACCTGGCAAACAACACCAGCAGCGGGGACAAGGCCTGAAGACTCAACAGAGAAAGACCAAGAAGCGACGCGAAGGAATCCCGGGGCGGCCCGTCCTTAACCACCAAAATACTCCTTCCAACTTGAAACCTCCAACCCGAGACCCAAGCCTGCGCCTGCCTTGCAGCCTTGTAACCATCGCCTCCTTTTCCATCCTTTAGTCCTTTTCCTAGGGCGCTCCTTGTTCTCAAATCAAGCGACCCAACCTCTCTATACCTCCGTTTTGACCTTCTATGGAATGGGCAGCTGATGATGGGGGCGGCTGTCGGGGCTGAACCCGTTGAAAACGGCCAAGGGCCGTAGGCAGCGCCCTGCCTCCGTGATCGCCTCGCGCGAAAGGCCGCTTCAAGGCTCGGGTGGAATGAATGAGCGAGGAGACGAAGGAAGCCCTTCGGGTGCGATCCGCCTGCTCCCGGCCTCCGAGGACGAAGAAAAGGGGGCCTCGGGCCCCAGAGGCCGCAGACCGCCCCGCCAGGCCGACCAGTCCGGGACGCGGCCGTCGTGCAGCCCGAGGGCCGAGCCCGCGGCGCAATCGCGGGGACAGGGGCACCGCTTGGGGCCGAGCCCGATCCCCCGGACCCCGGGGCCCACCCACAGACGACGCGCAGGGCCGGGCCTCACCCCGAGCCCACCGAGTGCGGAGCCGCCCCCGCCGATGCCTGAGATTCAGCCACCACCTTCGCCTCCGCCCCCGCCGCCACCGCCGCGCGAGGCGGGGACATGCAAATGAGCCAACGGTCCCTGCAGCGCCGCGCCGCGCAGGCGCAGGTCCACCCCGCGCCCGGGTGCGCAGGCGCAGGTGGCCGCTGCCGCGCCCTCTTGTGCAGGCGCGCTACCGGCTTCTCCGGGGCGGAGGCTCCGAAAGACACAAACTCCCTTGCAGGGGGCGCCGGTGACAGAGCGCAGCCTGGAAAAAGCCGCAGAGACGCCGCCGCCGCACACCTGTTGGCCTTGGTGGCTTTACTTGCGCTCGCAGGCACCTGGGTCCATCTGGGTGCGGGTCGCTTGGATGGGGAAGGCCGAGGAGAGGCGGCGCCAGTGAGCCTGCGCGCTTACGGCGGCCAGAAGGGGCCAGAGGCAGTGCCGCCGGTGACAAACACGAGCCCCACTTTTCCCACGTGGCCGCGAGGACCAGGTGAGAAACTGCAGCCGCCGAGACCCCTCGCGCGCGGGGCGGGGAGTGGGCGCCGCAGGGTCGGGCTGGTGGCTGTGGACAGCCCTTGAGCTCTTGCTTTTGGGGAATGACTCTTACGGAAGCCGCCGGGGGACAAAACTGCCCCCTCCCCTGGCCTCCGCGGGTTCAGGCCTGTGTACGGAGTGCCTGCTTGCGTACCCGGCTCCGTCCTAGACATTGAGAACAAGGTGACGAATAAAACGGATTGCGCCCAGCTTTTATGGAGATTAAATTTCATTGGGGAGGAGGCTAGACAGCACAAGCAAATAAATAAATGAACCATGTCGCTCTTGATAGAGATAATATTCAAATAGTGAAAGAGATGCGGAAGGAGAATGGGGGCTGCTAACCAGAGTGATGATGATAGCTGGGAAGAATGAGGAAGAGGCAGGAAAGCACAGGCGAGGAGGTCTAGGTAGGAGAAGAGCTGGTGAAGACACCGGGTTTTGTTTTCAGAGGGTTTGGGACACCACTGCAGGATTTTGATCCCGCAAGAAGGTGGGCTCTTTGTGGAGATGCTCAGGGTGTGGCTGGGAGGAAGCAGGCCAGGCCCCCCATTGGGAAGGATAGTGCCAGAGTAAAGGTGGGTGTAAAGGGTGGAGGAAGATGAGACATCACTCAGAGTCTCTGATGTTTCCATGTACCATACTCTTTTTTAAAAAATATATATTTTATTGATTTTTTACAGAGAGGAAGGGGGAGGGATAGAGAGTTAGAAACGTCAATGAGAGAGAAACATCGATCAGCTGCCTCCTGCACACTCCCTACTGGGGATGTGCCCACAACCAAGGTACATGCCCTTGACCGGAATCGAACCTGGGACCCTTCAGTCTGCAGGCCGACACTCTGTCCACTAAGCCAAACCGGTCAGGGCGTCCATGTACCATACTCTTGAGCAGAGCTCTCGCTGTCAGCTGGGACCTTACTATTTCTCTTCCTTCCCCCACAACACCTTGGCCACTCTCTTCGCCCTGGCTTTCCCCCAGGTGACTCTCAGATGACCATCCTCAGGCACCATCTTTCTCATTGGTTCCAGAAAGATACTTTTACCCCCCACCCAGCCTGGTGCCGGACCTAGGAGATCTGGAAGGATCTCAGAGATGGTCCCAGAGCCAGACACTGATCTCCCAGCTCAGGGCTGGGCCGAGGGAGGTTCGTGGGGTGGGGGATGCAGAGCAAGGTCAGAGGGCACAGGCTCGATCTGAGTAGCTTGGGAAGGCTCCCAGGGGGAGGTGGCCTGGAAGGGCTGGTGGAGATGCCAGAGGGAAGAGGGACAAGCTCCTAAAGGGTACCCGAGCCAAGAGGGTTCTTAGCTTTGCACAAGAAACAATTCAAGACTCGAGCCAAACAAGAGGTTAGAGGGGAAGCAATTTTATTGAGCTGAGAGGCCAAACAAGAAGAGCTACTCCATAGGCAAGGTGGTGGACTCTCCTTAAAAGAGAAGGAAGAGAGACCCCCAACTGTCTCCAGAGGTTGAGCTTACTAGTGTATGTTTGCAGTTTCTATGGTATGGGGAAATAAAGAGTGGGAAATGGGATTAACTTTAACCTTTACATGGTAAGGTATGGGTGAGTAGATATTAATCAGTCTTTGCAGGAATATTTTTGTTGCAGAGGCTCCTTGTGGTCTACTTGCATCTCTGGTCAGCCACGTTCTGTTAAACAACACGTAGGAGGCCCCTGACTTAACTCTGACTGTAGTGAATTTATGTAATTCTCATGCACCTCTCCTACATCAGAAGTTCTTGGAGTAGACTAGAGGACCAGGTGAAGGGAAAATGTTAATGATGCAGGATAGAGAGCATGATGGCCGGGACTTTTATTGCCTGTGTCACCTCTGGTGGGTTCTTCCCTCTCTAAGATTCAGATTCCTTGTCTGTAAAGTATGCATCCTTCCTCCACCCGCCCACCCCTTTTAAAATTGATTTTAGAGAGAAAGGAAGGGGAGAGAGGGAATTTGTTGTCCCACTTATGTATGCATTCACTCGTTGATTCTTGTATGCGCCCTGACTGGGGATCGAACCCCTAATCTCGGACCGATGCGTTAACCAGCTGACTTACCCGGCCGGGGCAGTATGCTTTCCCTTTCTCAACTGTGCCTTTGTGACTGGGGTTACTCACCGCAGGGGTTGAAGCATGGCCAGTGTGACGGAAGCAATGTCAAATGGCAGAGCCAGGAGTGGCAGGCACCATCTTGGAAGTTTCTGGTTCCTTAGAGCTGGCCATGGAACACCCCACCATCACCAGCCTGGACTTCCCATTGAGAAACTATCTCAAAACAAAATCCTTAGTGTTTTCCTTCATTTTTGACTTTAGCAACCCCTGAACAGACTACTTGTTCTGGGCAGAAAGGAGTGGGGACTGACTACCTGCCAGGGAGGGAAGCAAGGCCTGTTTGATGCCCTTCCACTCCCTATATCCACAAGTAAATGGGCTACATTACTTCTACGCAACAAAGCGAAGGAGCTGATAGGTAACGTTTATTAAGCTCTTACTCCATGCCAGATCCTATTCTAAGTGCTTTGCAAGAACTGATTGAATTTTCACTCTAGCCTTATGAGGTAGGTCCTGCATTTATCCCTGTGTCACCCATGAGGGAACTGGAGAACGAGGTTAAGTGGAGGGCTTGGGATTTGAGGGCTCCCCTGCCGGCCCCAGAGCCTGTCCTCCTCCCTCCTGGCGTGTCTGCACAAACATCGATGGAATAGTCACATCCTGTGCCACCTCCACAAAAAGGAGCATAGGCTAGAGTGGCCTGTTTCTACTGAGCCCAATTTGCCCTTGGATTTTTGCCACAATCGAGTACCGTTGTCCTAGTACCCCCATATCTCTGTCCTCCTAACACACTTTCTGTGTTGTGTGATTCTAGTTTGGACCTGTGATCAAAAGCAGGTTGTTTTAAAAGAGCGTATTAAGGCAGTCGAGGAATTTGACCTGGGAAGGTTAGATCTAGAGCTGTGCTGTTTAGTAAGGCAGCCCCGCATCCCCGAAGGCTACTTCCATTAAAATGAATTACAAATAAGTAAAGGTACACGTTCAATTTCTCAGTTGCACTAGCTGCATTTCAACTGTTCAATCCCACATGGACTGCACAGATAGATAACACTCTGTCATTGCACAGCGTTCCACTGGATGCATGGTCAGATTCAGGTCAGGTTTTGGCAGGATGACTTCACAGGTGCATTTCGTCTGGGCAGGAGGTAGGTGGTATTAGGTTTTTCTTTTGATATGAAATCATGCAGTGGACACATATACTGTGCACCTGATGTCAGGTTCCTCATCAGTTTTACACCTCATAGTCTTGCAGACTTTGGGGGTCATTGTCTAGATCTGTTCTGTGTGGTTGATTAGCTGAGACTCAGTTATAAGGCAGAGCTTTCCTTCATCCTCTCTTTATAACTTGGTACCCACTTGTATGAGGGAAGCAGGATAAATGCTGAATTCTTGCCAGTTTACAGAAGAATGGGCTGGGTTTGTTCTAGTACTATTATGAGTGCACAGATTTTGATTTTGATATCTATTGGGCTTTTAAAATTTTATTATTGTTATTTTTTAATCCTCACCTGAGGAGTGAGGGCATTTTTTCCATTGATTTTTTTATAGAGTGAAAGGGAGGGGATGGGAGGAGAGAGAGAGAGAGAGAGAAAGAGAAAGAGAAAGAGAAAGAGAGAGAGAGAGACATTGATGTGAGAGAGGTATGCACTCTTGACAGGGAATTGAACCTGAGACCCTCTGGTGAGTAGGCTGACACTCTAACTATTGAGCACACTGGCCAGGGCTGGACTTTCTTTTTTTAAATGCTCACTTGTCTCATCTTTAGCTAGTGGGCGCTAAATAGTACATATGACAATACTGTTTTACTATTTTATATAATATAATCCTTTAATACAATATTATTAAGCTATTATTTTACCCTTGTTACTATTTTTTATTATAAGGACATGCATTATATTAACATTCCTCCTTTCTTAAAAAATATTTTTTTAATCCACCCAAGTACATGTTTTTATTGATTTTAGAAAGAGAGGAAGGGAGAAGGAGAGAGAGAAACATCAATTAGTTGCCTCCTGTATGTTCCCCAGCATGAAGGCACTGACCAAGATGGAACCTGCAACCTGGGTACATGCCCTGACATGGAATCTAACTTGTGACCCTACGGTGCTCAAGACAACATTCCAACTAGCTGAGCCACACTGGCCAGGGCAATATTCCCCCTTATAAAGTACTAGAGGACCGGTGCACAAAATTCATGCACTGGAGTGGAGTCCCTCAGCCTGGTCTGTGCCCCCTTGAAGTCCAGGAGCTGTCAGGGGATGTCTGCTTGCCGGCTTACGGCAGGCCTAAGTAGGCAGTCGGACATTCCTCTTGCAGTCTAGGACCCCTTGCTCCTAACTGCTTGGCTCCTGCTCCTTAGCGCTGTTGTGGATACAGGAGAGGCTCCTGCCACTGCCACTGCGCTCGCCAGCCGCAGCTCCTGCATTGAGCGTCTGGCCCCTGGTGGTCAGTGCACATCATAGTGACCAGTCATTCTGGTGGTTCCACTGTAACAGTTATTTAGGCTTTTATTATATAGATAGATAGTAAACAACCTGCCCTATTCTGCGCTTTTAGAAGTTCTAGGGGTGATGGGCTATCACCCTATCCTGTGATCTAGGTTGTAAAATTTTTCCAGATGTTTGTATGTCTGCAGCCCCAGTAGATACTCCTTAAATGGTGGCCAGGTTCCCAACTGCCCTCAAAGAAGCTTTCTTCTCGCCTTAACTTCTCAGCTCAGGAGCATCTGTTGGGTACCTACAGCCCATGAGGAAGGGATGAAGATGGCCACCAAGCGTATCACCCAGGAGACCTTTGATGCAGCTGTTCGTGAGAACATCGAGGAGTTTGAGATGGGGCCAGAGGAAGCACTGACAGAGGCTGTGGAGCAGTTTGAATCACAAGGTAGGGTGGTATGGCTCGGTCACAACGCTGATCCACCTCTTTGCCTGACCGTCCCCTCTGGTCTACTGCTCTTAATGTGTGAGAGTGCTGTCCTGCTGAGGTCCCACATGGCAGCCCTGGGCCGTGTACCTTCTCCATTTTCTGACCTCGGCAGGGTGGCTACCTGCTCCCACCTCCCTGGCACCTACTCTCTACTTGCCTGGGCCTTTCCCAGACAGCTGCAGGGCTGGATACTTCAAAGTGGGTCTCATTTTAATTGTCACTTGCACGAAGAGACTTTTCCTGACCAGGTCCCAAGAAACAGGGCCACCTGCCTCCCCACGTCCTGACTTGAGCTCAAGAAGGCATAAATGGGTGTCAGTCACCTACTTGTAGAAACAGGTGTCATGCTCAAACCAGGCCACAGAGGGGAGTGGTTTCAGAAAGCGTTGTTTGACCCAGCCAGGTGTGGCTCAGTGGTTGAGCATCGACCTAGAACCAGAAGGTTTGATTCTCAGTCAAGGCACATGCCTCGACTCCATTCCCAGTGTGCGAGGCAGCCCATCAATGATTCTTTCTCATCATTGATGTTTCTATCTCTTTCTCCCTCTCCCATCCTCTCTGAAATCAATTTTTAAAAATATTAAAGCAAAACTGGTTGTTTGTATTGGTGTGGCTGGGAGGTTGGAGAACCTATAAGCCATGGTAGGGAGGTCTCCCACCCAGGACAGGCCCTGGTGGAGGGCGAGAGTCATTTGACAAAGGGTGAGTCAGGGAGCTGGAAATGAACCCCGGCCCTATCACTTCAGATTAAGAGTTGGACTTCCCACTGGCCAAACCCAGTGAGATGCCAGAGGGTATGGGAGACCAGGTGTTCAGCCTCAGAGGTCAGAGACTGGTGTCCTGGGCACAGAGTGGGATATAGTCCATGAGTAATGGCTGGAGGAGTACCCAGAAGTATCCTTCTAGTGAGGGCAGGGATATAGCCAGGGTGAGGAATAACAGGAGCCCCAAGGGAGAAAGAAGGCTGTGGGACCCCCTCCCCTCTTAACCCATCAGGCAGAATGTGCCTCTCGCTGCAGTGATGGCATGCAACCTCACTACTGTTCTACTCCCATTGGCTGGACAGGGCTGAGGAGTAAAGACCCACCCCCTTCACCTCGCACCTCCATATGGACATGGCTGCTAAGTCTAGCTGTTTGGGGAGGAGTTGGGATGGGGACCTATGGAGATCCCAGAAGTCCTCCTGAGTGGGTGGGACCAGCAGAAGGGACATGAGGTGTGATTCTGGCAGGCCTGCCAGGATGATGACTGTCACTTGTTTCCTCACTCCTCCACCCCCCGGCAGGGGTCGAACTGAGCAACATTGTAAAGATGGCACCCAAAATCTCCGCAGATGGACTTCAGGAGCCTATACACGATATCCTGCAGGTAGGAGGGAGTGGCCCATGAGGGCAGGGCTGACCTTACATGCCTGTTCCCATACATGTCACCTTGTAATAGTCTGTCAGAGGCACCTTTTCCCTGGTTTCCACTCAGCACATACAGGCTCTGAAGGTTGGGGAGTGCCCAGCGTTTGCAGGTAGGCCTGAGTTTGCGTCTAGGGCTCCCTGAGTCCATGTCTGAGGATCTCCTGAGGGGCGGGGGGTGGAGGCACCATGGAGGAGACTCTTTTTAGCTTTTCGATCACCAAGTTTGCTCAGTGAGAGTGGGATCATAGTAAAGCTGTCATCTATTTACCAGAACATTTCAGTCTTTCCCCGTAGCACTTAAACTGGCCTGTAGAGTAGGCAGTATTGTTCCTGAATTACTGATGGGGAAGTGGAGACTCGGAACCTGCCCTGGCTCTCCAGCAACCCAAACAAGGACGGTATAGCTTACAGTGGTTAAGTCTTTTCCTTAAGGTCATCCATCAAACAGTGGTAAGCTGTTGTAAAACAACAGAAGGTTCTAGTGTTTATTGAGAACTAGGGGCCCGGTGCACAAAAATTTGTGCATTCGGGGGGTGGGTCCCTCAGCCCGGCCTGTGCCCTCTTGCAGTCTGAGACGCCCCCGGGGGGGATGTCCACCTGCTGGCATGCCTGGCCAGCCTGGGTGAGGGGCTGAGAGCCATTTTCAGGCTGCCCACAGCCCCTTCAGGGTTCGTGCACTGGGGGGTGGGAAGGCTGGTGAGTGCAGACCTGGACGTTTCCCACCCAAGGGCCCACGATTGCACACACCTGGTGGGCCCACATCGCTGAGGGGACACACCTGGCGCAGAGCTGGGTGGCAAGCAAGGGGCGGGTGTTGGTGCAGAATCCCTCAGTGGGGCCCTGCTGCTGAGCAAACACACCCGGGGTGGAGCTGGGCAGCGGACTGGCTTCGGATTCTCCGCACTGTGCAGCAGACGCTCCCGCACGCCCTGTGGAGGCCCCTGGGGGACGGATGAAGGTAGCGGACCCAGGACAGGCGTTCCTGGATGTCCCGCAGAGGCCCCCAGGGGGCAAAGCCAGGCAGCAGACCCAGGACGGCTGCTCCTGCACACCCTGCAGAGGCCCCGAGGAGGCCCCCAGGGGGTGGAGCCAGGCAGTGGACCCGGGACAGGCGCTCCTGGATACTCCTCGGAGGCTCCCGGGGGCGGAGCTAGGCAGCAGACTCTGGACAGCTGCTCCTGGATGCCCTGAGGAGGCCCCAGGCCAGACCCCCCTCCCACTGAGCTGACACACCTGGCACAGCTATGCTGGCCGCAGAGGCTCCCAGTGCAGAGCT